>PVJN01017002.1:0-41366 GCA_004026805.1 Lasiurus borealis
TGCTTCCCAGATGAACAAGGGTAATTTGACCTTAGAGATATTCACTCCATGCAAGTCTGACACTGTTTTGATAAAAGCAGAAAGTTGCTCATTATCTAGTCGAAACTGGTTGTTGGCTGCAGGTAAGTGCCATTGTGTGGGTGTTAGTCTCCAACAACAATTCTGCAGTGATTTCTGCCAGATTTTAAAATACTTGATTTATGTGGTTGCAGTCAAGTTCTACTTCTCCTTTTCCCCTATCTCCTGTCTGTAAACATATTCCTTATGAGGTCATTTCTATTCCAGTCTTAAGTAACCAGGGCTGGTAGTGCAGATTAAGATCTGACCTGCTGGGCTACGGAGCTGGATGTGGCCGTTAGCCAAGAGGTTTCTACAGTGAATTCTCACAAGCTTTGTATGCCAAAGGAGATACTACCAGTGGAGTTTATTCCGCTTATTATGTTTCTTCACTATTGATCTTCCTGGACAGATTATTAAAAGGAATGACTCACTCCATGCTCAGTCTCCCTTGATTCCTGTGACTTATTTTTGTATTTGTTGTGTCCTAGTTGTCTCTATCAAGTTGAAGTTACAGTGGGGAGGCAGTACAGCATGCCTTGCACTGTGTGTGCTGATGATTTTGCCATGTCATTTTATTTAATTTTCATAGCAATATTTCCAAATAGATGTTACTAACCCTGCTTCACTGTTTCAAAGTTTGTCAGGTGAGGAAACTGAGGCCTAAAATTAAATAGTTTAATCATGCAGCTAATGAATAGCAAACATAGACTTGGAACCCAGATTTAATTAATATTAAGAAAAGAATTTTCAGTCCAGTATTAGAGATTATAGACTTTAGGTTAATATGCCCATAAATATTTATAGACACTTATTATTAAGGTCAGGCACTTTCTAAGCACTGGAGATACATAGGTAAACAAGACATGATTTGTTTCCTCAGGAAGTTTACAGTCTAATTGAGACTCAGACATGAAAATAGATATTTACAATAATGTGTAATTATTGCATTAGTAGAGTTATATACACAATACAATAGGATCACAAAAGAGGAAGTGATCCACTTGAGCAGGGAGGTGGTATGTATGTTCAGGAAACACTTTATAGAGATGTTTCACTTATTTCTCAAAGAGAAGTAGGCTTTCACTAAGGAATTAAAGATATTATAAGTATTCTGGACAGAGGCACTGTGTATGTAAGGCTCAGTCTATCAGCAACTATTTATTGCACATCTACTAGAACAGGGTACTATACTAAGCTAGGCACTAGGAATATTATAGTAAATAAGATTTCCGCCCGAATAGAGCTTATACTCTGGCAAGGAAGACACATTACATTCATAATAATTAGATAATCACAAATTTGATGCAGGTTGTGAAAAGATAATGCAGATTCTTTAAAAGCATCTAGTAGGGACATAATCAAGACTAAGGGTTAAGGTTAGGCTACTTTAAGAAAGGAAAGTTTAACCTGAGACTTGAAGTAGAAGTAGGAACTAAGGAAAGAAACAAGCCAAGGGTATTTCAGGCAGAGGGGATAACAATTTCAAAGTTTGTCCTGTGGCAAGATCAAGAGGTTGAGAGACACTGGTCTTGTTTGTCAAACAGAGCAAGAGAGCTAATGTGCAAGAAAAGACTTGAGAGGTGTACAGAGCCTTAAGGCCTTCTTAAAATATTAGTCTTTATTTTAAGAGGGAATGGCATGTTCAGATAGGTTTCTGTGTGGTGAATAGACTGGAGAAAGGGCAAAAATGTACAAAGAGCATTCAAATAGGAGGCTCTTCAAGCAAGGGAACCATTGAACTAAAAAAGGAGGTTGAAGATACAGGAAAGGGGATAAAAAATAATCCCTCAGAGCTATGGTCCTCAAACTTTAGTGTGCATTAGAATTACCTGAGGGCTTGTTAAACATTGCTGGGCCGCACTTGAGAGTTTGTGATTTAGTAGGTCTAGAGTGAGGCCTGAGAATTTGCATTTGTAAAATGCTAGAGAATGCTGAAACTACTGGTCTCAGAACTGTCTTTCAGGAACCATTTCCTTCTAGGACAGGGGGGTTAGAATCTAGAGAATGGAACACAAGATTAGCTTTAAGCAGGGGAAGAGACATCTCCTTCATTGTGATAGGAAGGAAGAAATGCATGGATATAAGGGCAGCTAAGGTGGATTTTGAGGTTTGGTAGAGAACATTGTGGTAATTTTAATCTTGTTCCTTTTTTTTCAGAAGTGGGATTGTTACTGAGAGCAGAAGCAAAGATAGCTGGAGTGGGGATAGGTGGGTAGAGGCAGGAATATCAGAAGTTTAGAGAGAGCAGTAAAAGTCTGAAATAGCCATTGTGAAGCATAGGAGTTGGCAGAATAGGTAAGGAAATACAGTGGTACCTCGAGATACGAGTGCCCTAACATACGAGATTTTTGAGATATGAGCCGTCGAGCGAGCAACATTTGAGATAGGAGTAATCGCGCAGATCGGCTGGCTGCACACAACCCACCAGTTTACCGCGCCTTAAGGTTACAGAACGAATTAAACTCGTATCTCGAGGTACCACTGTAGAAAGATTGCTGGGCAGCATTGAAGAAGGAGACCATCAATTTATAAGAGTGGTACTGATAGTTTGATTCATCCAAGATTGTAACTTTGCCAGTCTTGTGTAAAAGGAAACTGGGGCATGGAAATTGAGGTTATTGTCAAGAGAATGTGAAAGAGAGAGTGTAAGAAGATAGGAAAAGAAGTAAAGATACGTCCTGACAGAGATATGACAGAAGAGATATACCTGATATTCATAGGTTTTGGATAGAAAGCAGACATATGGGACACAGGTAAATGTCAGTCCTGCAAGGATAGGAGGTAGTAGTCAGGGATATTTGAAGTTAAGATTTAGGAGGTGGAGAAGTGACTACAGGATCTAGGGTGTAGTTGTGGAAGAAGGTTGCTAAGGTAGAGTGGAGAAGAAATTTATAGACAGGGAGCTAAAAAAAACATATTAAATGATCTATCCATGTAGACATTGAAATAGACTTTATCATGATGATGATGATAGCAATAGCTAATGTTTAAGCATTTGCTTAAATGAGTAAGCATTTAATATGTGCCAGATACCATTCTCCACCCTTTACATGTATTAACTTTTAATCCATACAGCAAATCCTATGAAGTAATAATATTCATCTCTAGTTTATAAATGAGAAAGCTCAAGAAAAGAAAGGTGAAGAAGCATGGCAGCCCTAGCTGGTTTGGCTCAGTGAATAGAGCATCAGCCTGTGGACTGAAGGGTCCCACGTTCGATTCTGGTCAACGGCATATACCTTGGTTGCGGGCACATCTCCAGTAGGGAGTGTGCAGGAGGCAGCTGATCGATGTTTCTCTCTCATCGATGTTTCTAGCTCTCTATCCCTCTCCCTTTCTCTCTGTAAAAAATAAATAAAATATATTTTTTAAAAAAGTGTGGCCAAGGCAACATAGCTAATATATGGTAGTATCAAGACTTGAACCCAGTCATTCTGCTTTTATCTAGAGTCTGTTCTCTTAATTAGGCAAGGACTTGGGGTGAAAGAAGAATTTTGAGAGCCAGATAACAAAGCCATCAGTAAAGTAGGAGGAGTAACTTGTATGTTGGGAGATGACAACTATGATGAGAATTTAAGTGTAGTGCAGCAAGATGGCAAAGGAAAAGAGGTTTTTATAAGGAAGATAGAAGAGTAATTGTTTGCAAAGAGAATTGGGAAGGGGAGTCAATAACATAACAACCCACCTTCAATCCTAAAGTATGGGAGAATAAATAGCCATAATACATGGAAACAGTATCCTCAAGGTAGGGCAGGCTTACAGTTAAGAATAGGTGGTCACTAGTTTATGGGCACTTGACCTGTGTGGTTATACAAATCTCCACTCTTAAAAAGGCCCTGTTTTTGGTTTAATGCTCTATTGTTGTTGTCTTAAAATTCTTAATAATTTTAATAGATTTTGAACAAAAGATCCTGCATTTTCATTTTGCACCAGATCCTGCAAATTATATACCCTGTCTTGCAGGAGGTATAGGGAACAAAACATGAAATGACTGAGCATACAAATGACTTATTAATCACGGAGTAGTAATTCCAAGACAATTTAATGGAATATTTGGGTGAAAGAAAAGGAGGTTGGGTCTCACAGGAGAGGAAGTATGATGATTATAGGGATAACCATTTAATATGGTAAATGTTTAAAAGCTTGGTTTTCCTAGAAAATAAAAACAAGCCTTGAATTGTAGACTTTTTCAATTTCATAGTGTAAATACTATCACCATAACCAATTTCAAGCTACCAACATGAACTCACTGAACACAGAGTTAAGAGAGATGGGTATAGTCAGCATACTGCAGGGTAATTGTGATCAATAAAATTAGAAATGTGCTGGGAATGCCCGGCAGACCCTGAATGATGGATGAATGATTAACACAACTTTTTATGAAAGAGAAGGGCTAAGGCACTACTTGACTATCGTCACCAAGTAATCCCATTCGCCTGCCTCCTTAGATTTTTATTGTCATAACCTGTAGATACAAGTAGTAGAGTAAGTATTCTTGAGAAAGTATATGCTTCTTCAAGGTCAGGTCTTTAAAGACTAAACATAGAGATTCTAGCAAAACACTCCTGGGAATTGGACTTGTTTGGAAAAGTCAAGGTGGGGCTGCCGCCTTTGGCAAGGTCCTCTCAGAGGCCCTGACCTTTCAGAGATTCCTCCTTACAGACATTCCAACTAGGTCCCAAGATTTCCCACAGAAGTAGACTAGTAAAATGAAAATATGGTAGGTTTAGATCTGATAATTTCCTGGAAGATGGTGAAAGCTCAAACTCAGTCCTTACAGACTTCATCTGTATGCTTGAAGGAAGATCCTGTATTTTTCTTCTTGTTCACCAGCTGTGGGTAGTGGCAATAAATTGCTGCGAGTGAATAGGGTCTCAAGTTTAATGGTCTAGACTCTGGGATCTGGGGTTGGTGAGCATACTCAGTGATGGAATCAGGTTAGGACATCTCCTGCAGAGATGCAGTCTGCGAGCCTATTTGTGTTGTGGGGCCAGTTTCCAGAGACAGCTGCTCTGCGTGAAAGCTTACTGCATGATCAGCAAGAACTTGCACGGGAGAGGGAGCAGCCCCACACTGAGGCCAAGCGACCCCGGAAGCACTAAGGCCACCCGGGTTTTTTGATTAACTCAAAACCAGAGAATGCCTGTGAACTCTTAATGCCTCCACCACTAAAAGACAATTCATCCGGCACTTTCATTGTTTAATTAGAAGACTTGACTGTAATTTTGATATAAAGGTTTAAAATGCAACGAGAGCAGGATACAAAGCAGCCATAATTCACAATGTTGATTCTGATGAGCTCATTAGCATGGGATCCAACGACATCGGTGTGCTAAAGAAAACTGATATACCATCTGTCTTTATTGGTGAATCATTAGCTAATTTGCTGAAAGATGAATTCACATATCTTAGTTCCAGAATTTAGTCTTCCTCTGGAATACCACCTAATTCCCTAATTTCCTTCCTTATCATAGTGGGCATCTGTCTCATCTTCATAGTCATTTTCATGATGATAAAATTTTTCCAGTATAGACATGCAGCTAGAAGAAACAGACTTCATAAAGATCAACTTAAGAAACTCCCTATATATAAATTTAAAAAAGTTTATTTTGTCAGGGCAGAAAAAATGGCATCAGAATAGATGGACGTGTCCTGAGACTTGTCCCAGAGCAGACAGAAAGAACAACTGAGGAGAAACCAAGATGGCGGCATAGGTAAACACCTAAACTGCTGCCTCTCACAACAATTTCAGAACTACAACTGAAAGAACGGGCATCATCCAGAACCACAGGGAAGCTGGCTGAGTGGAAATTTTACAACTACAAGGAGAGAGAGGGGCCCACAGAGACTCAGAGGAGTTGAAAAAAGCTGAGCTACAGAGACACACGCATGGAGAGGACAGGCAGTGGTGTGCCTGGCTGGTTTCATCTAGTGGGAGAAAGATGGAAACACATAACTGCAATGAACCCCAGATCTGACTGCACCGAACTCTAGTTCTAGGCAAGAATAATACAGGGGAGGGGGAGGAGTCTGGACTGTAGTGAAAAGGGAGGAGTGCATGGAAACTTTGGGGAGTCGCAAAAGGCAGAGGTCTGGAGGTGCGCAAAAGTGAGTGCACACACAGAGGATGAACTGCTGATTGTGCCGCTGGCTTTCTCTAGCAGGAAGGAGACAGGAACTCTCAACTGCACTGAAATTCACTTCCAACTGCACTGAACCCCAATTTTGGGCAAGACCCCAGGGACCCAGACTTATACAGGTCCCTGGAACACATAGAAACACAGACGAGCTGGAAAGGCAGAGGTTGGAAGGTGCACACGTGCGCATAGAGAGGGCTGCAGTGATTACCAAGGGAACTGAGACCCAAGGGCTGCGTAGGGCAGTGCTGATGGGAAGCCAAGGCTGTCTGCTCAGCCCTGAGATTCTGCACCATCCAAGCTGAACACAGAGGCTTTTGCAATTTTGCAAGTCTTGTATCATAAGATTGACTCCAGCACAGAAACTCTCCTGGCATAAACACAGCTGATCCTCACAAGCAATTGTTTTGGAGGTCAATTCCCCCCAGTGACACCAACAACAATCAAGAATTAACTACAACAAGGCTGTACACACAGCCCACAAAGGGATACACCAAGAGAGTCCACCTCAAGTAAATGGGGAGGTGGAACTACTGGGGCATATAGGATACCTAGCACACAAAGCTATTCTACCAACTGTGGGAAGCAGCGAAAATGTGGAGACAAAGG
Organism: Lasiurus borealis; assembly: GCA_004026805.1. Taxonomy (NCBI): domain Eukaryota; kingdom Metazoa; phylum Chordata; class Mammalia; order Chiroptera; family Vespertilionidae; genus Lasiurus; species Lasiurus borealis. The sequence continues at coordinate 6,807 of PVJN01017002.1, forward strand.
AACAGATCACAAATGAAAGAAATGGAGAAAAACAAATGACTGGATATAGAATTCAAAACCACGCTTATAAGGTTTTTCAATAATTTCCTAGAAAAGATGGATAAATTTAGCGAGACCCAAGAGGAGATGAAAAAAGACTAACTAGAAATTAAACTGACTGAAATAAAAAATATTATACAGAGATCTAACAGCAGACTAGAGGAAGGCAAGAATCAAGTCAAAGATTTGAAATACAAAGAAGCAGAAAACACTCAACTGGAAAAGCAAAAAGAATCCAATAATGTGAAGATAGAGTAAGAAGCCTCTGGGACAACTTCAAGCATACCAACATCAGAATTTTGGTGTACCGGAAGAAGAGAGAGAGCAAGATACTGAAACCCTATTTGGAGAAATAATGACTGAAAACTTCCCCCACCTGGTGAAAGAAATAGACTTACAAGTCCAGGAAGCACAGAGAATCCCAAACAAAAGAAATCCAAAGAGGACCACATCAAGACACATCATAATTAAAATACCAAGAGCAAAAGACAGAGAATATTAAAAACAGCAAGAGAAAAACAGTTAATTATCTACAAGGGAGCACCCATACAATTGTCAGCTGATTTCTCAACAGAAACTATGCAGGCCACATAGGAGTGGCAAGAAATATTCACATTGATGAACAGCAAGAACCTACAACCAAGATTACTCTCCCCAGCAAAGCTATCATTCAGAATTGAAGGGCAGATAAAGAACTTCACCGATAAGAAAAAACTAAAGGAGTTCACCACCACCAAACCAGTATTATATGAAATGCTGAAAGGTACTCTTTAAGAAGAGGAAGAAGAAGAAAAAGATAAAAATTATGAACAATAAATACATATCTATGATGAAGTGAATCTAAAAATCAGGTGAATTAAAAATCTGATGAACAGAATAAACTGGTGATATAATAGAATCAGGAGCATAGAAAGGGAGTGGACTGACAATTCTCAGGGTTAAAGGGGTAAGGGGGATACAGGAGAGACTGGACAAAAAAAGCATTTGACAAAATCCAACACCCTTTCTTGATAAAAACTCTCAACAAGGTGAGCACAGAAGGATCATACCTCAACATAATAAAAGTTATATATGATAAACCCATCATACTCAATGGACAAAAACTAAAGCCATTTCTCCTAAGAACAGGAACAAGACAGGGATGCCCACTCTCACCACTTCTGTTCAACATAATACTGGAATTATTAGCCATTGTGATTAGACAAGAAGAAGAAATAAAAGGCATCCAAATTGGAAAAGAAGAAGGAAAGCTGTCCTTATTTGCAGATGACATAATATTGTACATAAAAACCACAAAAGACTCCATCATAAAACTAATAGGCTTAATAAATGAATTTGGAAATGTAGCAGGATACAAAATTAACACCAAGAAATCTATGGCATTTCTATACACCACCAGTGAACTTACAGAAAGACTAAAAAAGCGATCCCATTTACCATCACACCAAAAAAATTAAGATACCTAGGAATAAACTTAACTAAGGAGGTAAAAGACCTATATGTGGAAAACTACAGGACACTGAAAAAAGAAATAGAGGAAGACATAAACAGAACATACCATGCTCATGGATTGGGAGAATCAACATCATTAAAATGTCCATACTACCCAAAGCAATCTATAAATTCAATGCACTCCCCATTAAAATACCAACGGCATATTTCACAGACCTAGAAAAAGCTCTCTAAAAATTTATCTGAAATAAAAAATGACCCCAGATAGCCACAGCAATCCTGAGAAAGAAGAATAAAGTAGGTGGGATCTCAATACCAGATATCAAGCTGTATTACAAAGCCACTGTTCTCAAAACAGCTGGTACTGGCACAGGAACAGACATATAGACCAATGGAATAGAATAGAGAATCCAGATATCAACCCAAACCACTGTGCTCAATTAATATTTGACAAATGAAGCATAAACATACAATGGAGTGAAGACAGTTTTTTCCAATAAATGTGTTGGTGAAAATTGGACAGATACATGTAAAAAAAAAAGAAAAGAAAAGAAAAAAGGAAAAGAAAGAAAATGAAACTAGACCACCAACTTACACCATACACAAAAATAAACTCAAAATGGATATAGGATTTAAACATAAGACGGGAAACCATAAAAACACTAGAGGAATCCTCAGGCAGAGAAATCTCAAACTTATGCCGAAGAAACTTCTTCAGTGATACTGCTCCTAGGGCAATGGTAGCTAAAGAGAAAATAAAGAAATGTGACTACATCAAAATAAAAAGCTTTTTCACAGCAAAAGAAACTATCAGCAAAACAACAAGAAAGCCCACTGTATGGGAGAACATATTTGCAAATGTTATCACTGATAAAGGTTTCATCTTCAACATCTACAGGGAACTTACACAACTTAAATGCAAAATAGAGAAAGCAAGATGACAGTATAGGTGAACATCTAAACTGCTGCATCACACAAAAATTTCAAAACTACAACTAAAAGACAGAATGGACACCATCCAGAACCACGGAAAGCTGGCTGAGTGAAAATTCTATAACTAGAAGTAAAGAGAGGGACTCACAAAGACTCAGAGGAGCTGTAAAAAGCTGTAGTATAGAGACACGCTTGTGGAAAGGATGGGCGAAGGAGGGTCTGGCTGGCTTCCTCTCGCAGGAGCGAGATGGAAAATCCCAACTGCACTGAACCCCAGCTCCAGGCGAGGCTCATAGGGGTAATCTGGACTGTTGTGAAAAGGAAGGAGTGCACGGAAACTTAAGAGAGTCGTGAAAGACAGAAGTCTGGGGGCTTGCAAAAGTGCATGCGAAAGTACAGTCAAAAGTGCGCACACAGAACGCTGACTGCTGATTGTGCCTGGCTTCCTCTAGAGCATTGGTTCTCAACCTTTCGAATGCCGCAACACTTTAATACAGCTCCTCATGTTGTGGTGACCCCAACCATAAAATTATTTTCGTTGCTACTTCATAACTGTAATTTTGGTACTGTTAATTAATTGTAATGTAAATATCTGTGTTTTTCAATGGTCTTAGGAGACAGTGCTAGCGGTTGAGACGCACAGGTTGAGAACCACTGCTCTAGAGAGAGAGAAACAGAACCTCACAACAGCACTGAAATTCAGGTCCAACTGCACTGAACCTGTTTCGGTTGAAACCCTGGGGACCCAGACTCATACAGGTCCCTAGAGTGCACAGAAACTCAGGGGAATCAAAAGACAGAGTTCCGGAAGCTCGCGCTCATGTGCACGAAAGGCAGAGGAGGCAAGCCTGCATGTGCAGACTCAGCTGATTCTCACAACCAATTGGCTTGGAGGTCAATCTCCCCCAGTGATACCAACAACAATCAAGAATTAACTGCAAGACTGTACACACAGTTCACAAAGGGGTGCACCAAGAGAGTCCACCTTAGGTAACTAGGGAGGCAGAGCTACTGGGCCACATAGGACAGCTAGCTCACAAAGCTACTCTACCAACTCAGGGAAGCAGTGAAATATGCGGAGACTAAAGAACAGATCACAAACAAAAGAAATGGAGGAAAACAAACAACTGGATATAGAGTTCAAAATCACGGTCATAAGATTTTTTAAGAATTTCCTAGAAAAAGAATAAATTTAGCAAGACCCAAGAGGAGATGAAAAAGAACCAACTAGAAATTAAACATACACTGACTGAAATTAAAAATATTATACAGAAACTTAACAGCAGACTAGAGAATCCCAATAATGAATTCAAACATTTGAAATACAAAGAAGCAAAAAACATTCCAAAGCAAAAAGAAAAGAGAATAAATAAATGTGAAGATAGTGTAAGGAAACTCTGGGACAACTTCAGGTGTACCAACATCAGAATTATGGGTGTGCTAGAAGAAGAGAGAGAGCAAGATACTAAAAACCTACTTGAAGAAATAATGACTGGAAACTTCCCCCACCTGGTGAAAGAAATAGACTTACAAGTCCAGGAAGCACTCAGAACCCCAAACAAAAGGAATCTAAAGAGGACCACACCAAGACACATCATAATTAAAATACCAAGAGCAAAAGACAGAATATTAAAAGCAGCAAGAGAAAAACAGTTCATTACCTATAGGGAAGCACCCATTCGACTGTCAGCGGATTTCTCAACAGAAGCGATGCAGGCCAGACGGGAGTGATGAGAAATATTCAACATGATGAATAGCAAGAACCTACAACCAAGAATACTCTATCCAGCAAAGCTACATTCAGAATTGAAGGGCAGATAAAGAGCTTCACAGATAAGAAAAAGCTAAAGGAGTTCACCACCACCAAACCAGTATTATATGAAATGCTGAAAGGTACTCTTTTAGAAGAAGAAGAAGAAAAAGGTAAAAGATAGATATCAACAAATACATATCTATCAACAAGGGAATCTAAAAATTAAGTGAATTAAAAATTTGATCAACAGAATAAACAGGTGAATATAATAGAATCAGGAGCACAGAAAGAGAGTGGACCGATCATTCTCAGGGGGAAAGGGGTGAAGGATGTACAGGAAGAGAGTGGACATAAATCATACACCTATGCATGAGGTCAACGGGAGGGAGGTAAGGGTAGAGGGAGGGGTGGGAGCCAGATGGAGGGGAGCTACAGAGGGGAAAAAAGAGAAACAAATGTAATAATCTGAATAATAAAGATTTAATAAAAGTAAAAAAATTATTAAAAATAAAGTATATTGAATTCGAATTATGAGCCCCAAAGGTTGAAGTGAGGCTTTGTGCACACAGGCAGCATAGAATTTGGCATCTTTTGAGAACTGCAAGAATTGCTAAAAAATGGGACCAAATGAAGTTTTCATATCCAGAGAAGTTATGTTTGACTTTACATACTATGCTGAGGAAGGCCATGGATAGCTTTGGAAGAGTGAGGAGGTCACTCATTGTATATTCAGCACGGTTAACTGGTAGGCATTTCTTTTAGGAGAGGACTTAGTGTTCAAACTTCTGTTTATGCACTAGGGAATGGAAGAGAAATATATACACGGCAGATCTTCTCCTCCTAATTAGGGATGACTGGCTAGCAGCACTGTTTTCTAGTTTGTACTATTTTCACTAAGGTAGGTCAAGCAACTTTGCATCCAAAATGGGAAGAAATTGTATCATAAATTGTTCTTGTCTTGTCTGAAATGTCTGCAGAGCTCTGGAGGCCCTGTGTTGTCAGTAGCATTTTTCATTCTTTTGTAAATATACATATATTGTATCCAAGAGCACATATTTTGGATCTTTTGCAATTCTCCAAGTGGAAAGGAATATCACCAATTTATTTCCCTCTCTCAAAGAAGGTGAAGCTGATAATGTTTGGTTTAATTACCGCGTTGGCTCTATGCCATGAACCTTTGAATTGCTAGCAAGAGGAGCCTGCAGGTTTGTTGATTTGGTACTAGAACATTTGCAGTGTAAGCATTTCAGTTTCTGGCAATCAATTGCTGCCTTTGTGAAAGAAGAAGGGAGCATTCTCTTTGAGCCCAGAAAATGCAGATCCTATTAGGTTATCCCTTCACATAAGGTTTGACTTTAGGAGACTGAGATCCTCCTCTCTCTACCATCCATCTCCCTGTTTCCGGTCAATAATCACAGCATTTCAACCCCTACAAGCCAGGGGCTTTCTGAGGAACAAATGACTGAGTAGGTAAATGAGTGAACCCCTTGGATACCTCTCTGCTGCCTTTGTTTTTTCACCGAGGAAAACTTGTCCAGAGCATACCTTTTACCAGGAGATAGAGGTGTTGAGTGTGGACAGTGACACAAAAGAGTCTCTCATATACAAGGACAGAAGCCCCAGCAGTTCTTTTTCTTCCCTTCTTCCCTGCTTTTGTTTTGTTTTATTTATTGTTTTTGTTTGTTTGTTTTTGATTGGTTGCTTTTTTAAATTTTTTTATTGTTTTTAAATCTTTCCTTTAATCCTTTGGACTTGTAAAATTTTTGCCAAGAGTTCATTTATTATTCTGACCATTATTTCCTGACAAATTTGGAACTGGTTTTTCCTAAATTCTCATCTTTAGTTATCTGAGCAGCAGATACAAAAATTTTTTTTTAGCCATAGGCCTCCCTCAGCTCTTTGCCTGTGTAATTTGTATGGGTTTCTAACCCCTAAGTGACCTAGGCTTTACTAATACTGTCTGTGTGCATATATTCACTAAACACTCCCCCAATTCCACCTCCCCACCCTTCTAATCTTACATGAATGGCTTATTGCATGAAGAGAAAACTTGGGCAGTTCATTTCCTGTGTGGAGGTGTGCAGAAATTCCTATTATTATATTTCTTATTCTTTTTTTAAAAATTATTAGTGCCTGAACTATAATGCCCTTTAATTTTTTCTCACAATAGTTATTTACTTTCTTAGTATTCTGGTTCTTTAATCTGCTTATCTGATTTTATTATGTGAGATGAATTTGACAATGTTTTTGTTGGCTACTCTGTAAGTAATTAATAAGGCAAGAGTTGATTTTGGTGTGAATTTATTAACAGATCCTTGCTAATTGGCCAAACTTGAACCTTAGTAAAAAGTCTCAAAATCTGCTAAGACTTAGTTAACAAATCATCACTCCCCATTTCTTCTTTCTGTGATGGTTTTAGTTTCTCCAGGGAAATCTGAAAAGACATAACTTTGAACAAATTACTACAAACTTAAACAATGCTAAATTCACCAGCCTCATCTTTAGTTGCTAAGAATTGACTTGGGTTATGTCTTTCATTCCCCACTGGCTTTGCTAGTATAGGAAGACATTGTCTTTCATCAAGTAGGATTTTTGTTTATGACAATGGTAGTTTTTATTTTTATTTTATTTTTTAATAAATCTTTGTTGTTCATATTATTACAATTGTTCCTCATTACCCTCCTGCTCCACAGTGTAGACGTGCCTACAAGCAAGGTACATGCCCCCAACTGGAATCGAACCCGGGACCTTTCAGTCCGCAAACCGATGCTCTATCCACTGAGCCAAACTGGTCTCGGCTCTTGCTGCTTTTAATATTCTCTCTTTGTTTTTTGCTCTTAGTATTTTAATTATGATGTGTCTTGGTATAGTCTTCCTTTGATTCCTTTTGTTTGAGGTTCTGTGCACTTCCTGGACTTGTAAGTCTATTTCTTTCACCAGGTGGGGGAAGTTTTCAGTCAATATTTCTTCAAATAGGTTTTTAGTATCTTGCTCTCTCTCTTCTTCTGGCACCCCCATAATTCTGATGTTGGTATGCTTGAAGTTGTCCCAGAGGCTTCTTACACTATCTTCACATTTTTGGATTCTTTTTTCTTTTTGCTTTTCTGGTGGAGTGTTTTTGCTTCTTTGTATTTCAAATCTTTAACTTGATTCTTCTATTCCTCTAGTCTGCTGGCAGGTCTCTATATAAGATTTTTTATTTCAGTCAATGTAATTTTAATTCTTGTTGGTCCTTTTTCATTTCTAGTTGGTCTTTTTTCATCTCCTCTTGGGTCTCGCTAAATTTATCCATTTTTTCTAGGAAATTCTTGAAAAACCTTATAACTGTAATTTTGAACTCTTTATCCAGTCATTTATTTTGATCCATTTCTTTGGTTTGTGACCTATTCTTTTGTCTCTGCATATTTCGCTGTTTCCCTGAGTTGGTAGAGTAACTTTATGTGCTAGGTGTCCTATATGGCCAAATAACTCTGCCTCCCCAGTTACCAGAGGTGGACACTCTTGGTGCACCTCTTTGTGGACTGTGTGTACACTCTTGTTGTAGTTAATTTTTGATTTTTGTTGGTATCACTGGGGGAGATTGACCTCCAAGGCAGTTGGTTGTGAGGATCAGTTGTGTCTGCGCCCGGAGAACTTCAGCACTGGACTCAGCCTTAAGACTTGCAAGATTGCAACAACCTCTGTTCTGGGCGTGGATGAGGTGAAGTTTCAGGGCCTTGAGTTCCTGTCAGCCCTGCCCTACACAGCAGCCCTTGGGTCTCAATGCCTTTTGGGTAATAACTGCAGCCCTTTCTGTGTGCACGCTAGCGTGCCTCCTAACCTCTGCCTTTCCGGCTCCCCTGAGTTTCCGTGTGAGTCTGGGTCTCCAGGGTCTCACCCGAAACTTGATTTCAGTGCAGTCAGACCTGGATTTCAGTGCTGTTGAGAGGCTCTGTTTTCCTCCCCACTAGACAAAGCCAGCAGCACAATCAGCAGTCAGCACTCTGTTCGCACTTTCACCCGTACTTTCGTGTACCCCCAGACCTCTGTCTTTCGTGGCTCCCCTAAGTTTCCCTGCACTCCTTTCTTTTCACAACAGTCCCGACTCCCCGTAGGAGTCTCACCTGGAACTGAGGTTCAGTGCAGTCAGAAGTGGGGTTCAGTGCAGTTGGGTTTTCCATCTCCCTCCCGCTAGAGGAAGCCAGACCCACTGCCACCCATCCTCTCCACAAGTGTGTCTCCATACCTCAGCTTTTTATAGGTCCTGTGAGTTTTCGTGAGTCCCTCTCTTTACTTCTAGTTACAGAATTTTCACTCAGCCAGCTTTCCTGTAGTTCTGGATGGTGTCTGTTCTGTCTTTTATTTGTAGTTTTTTTTTTTAGAAATACATGAGGAGAGTTTTATTTATTTATTTATTTATTTATTTATTTATTTATTTATTTATATTTTATTGATTTTTTACAGAGAGGAAGGGAGAGAGATAGAAAGTCAGAAATATCGATGAAAGAGAGACATCAATCAGTTGCCTCCTGCATGCCCCACAGTGGAGATGTGCCCGCAACTAGTATATATGCCCCTGACCAGAATCGAACCTGGGACCTTTCAGTCCGCAAGCCGACTCTCTATCCACTGAGCCAAACCAGTCTCGGCTAGTTGTAGTTTTGAAATTGTTGTGCAAGGCAGTAGTTTAGGTGTTTACCTATGCTGCCATCTTGGTTTCTCCTCGGTAGTTTTTATTTTAATACAGTTGTATCTCAAATCAAAATGTTTTAAAAACTGAATTTTTGCAAATCATCCTATAAATTAAAAGCCTAATATGCAAATTGTTCGACCGGGAGGTCAGCCACTTCCTATGATGAATGCTGACCACCAGGGGGCGGCGCGGAGTATGGCAGGCATCGGCGACATGCTGTTGGCAGCGGGTGGCAGTAGAGGTGCTGTCTGCCCTGATGACAGTGGGATTGTAGCAGGATAGTGGAGCAGGTGAGCAGGCAGTGCCAGGCCAAGGCAGGTACAAGTGGGAGCCTGACCACAGATGGCAACCAGGAGTTGAGGGAACCAGGTATGGGCCTGGCCCAGATAGATTGCCCCACAGGCAGGATGGGGGAGCCTGTGAGGGGGTTGGCACCAGGCCATGGTAGGGTGCCAGGCAAGGCTACAAGGCTAGGGGTGCGAGTTGGGGCTGCGAGCCTAAGGGCATGAACTGGGGCCCAGTCCCCACAAGCCACACCGAAAGATTCCACCCAAGCACAAATTCATGCACCAGGCCTCTAGTTTTTTTAATATTAAGTAAACACCAGGGTAGCATGTATATTACTATGGAGGGCCTCTACCTGGACTGTGAAGTTATGACCCAGGTAAGTATCAGCATCCTATATACCCTGAAGTCTCCTACTCAGAACAGAATAGCTCATGATGGAGGTTGTTGTTTTTTTTTTGGTCATCTTGAATTATGGTATTAATCATAACGAGTAGGGCTGGCTTGCTTGATTTGGAGTCAGTAGCTTCTAGACTGAGTGAGGAGAAAGGAGGAAGGAGCAAGAGGGAAAAAGAAGAAGAGAAGTGAGAGATGGAGAAAGGGAACATGAATAAAAACCTTTCATCATTCTGAATAAAGCTTCTTTGAAGAAGAAATAGATGTATTCCTGGGGCATTATTATATGACTTAGAGTTTGTTCAGAATTGGGTTAGTTTTTATGATTTCTGTCAAATGCCAGAAAAAAATTGCCTAAGGAAATTTCATCCAAGTGTCCCAATTCTATATCATTCCCTAAAATGTCACTAGAGTTTCTGAAGTAAAATAATTTGCTTCATATCTCCCTTTTCTGTCTCTTTAAAATCATAATCCTTGCCAAAACCGGTTTGGCTCAGTGGATAGAGCGTTGGCCTGCGGACTGAGAGGTCCCAGGTTCAATTCTGGTAAAGGACATGTAGCTTGGTTGCGGGCACATTCCCAGTAGGGGGTGTGCAGGAGGCAGCTGATTGATGTCTCTCTCTCTTTCATCGACGTTTCTGGCTCTCTATTCCTCTCCCTTCCTCTCTGTAAAAAATCAAATCATATTTAAAAAAAATCATAATCCTATATAATAAAAGGCTAATATGCAAATACACCAAACAGTGGAACAACCAGAGCAACCAAACAAATGGTCACTATGATGTGCATGACGAACAGGGGGCATGTGAGGAACGTGGCGAGCATTGGCTGTGGCAGGAGAGTGGAGCAGATGAGTGGGGGGGCCAGAACAAGGCACTGGTTGCTTCATCAGGGTAAGCCAAGGTGGTTACTGAAAATTCTTTACTCCTGTGCACCGTGGTGCTTGCATCTACTGTTGGCAACAGCCCTGCTCACACCCACAGCTGGCAACTGCCAGCCCTGATTATCCTGAGGGCTTCACCACTTCCCCCTGCTCCTGAGGGGCAATTGGGGCAGCAGCCACTGCTCTTACCAGCTGACAGCATTGGCCCCATTCTCACCACTGCTGACACTGCACCGTCAGCAAGTGGGAATGGAGGTGGCAAAAGTGGGACCATGGGGGGAGGGTCTGGGTGGGGATGTGGAGGTGGAGGATGAGCTGAGACCCACCCCTGTGCCTATCTCAGCCTCGTGGCCCACAGTTCCTTTCAAGGTGCACGAATTTGTGCATTGGGCCCCTAGTAAATAATAAAGCTGTTTCTTTAAAATAAAACTCTGTCTGCCTTAAAAATATTTATACTTTTCTTCTACTTCTAGAAATCTATTCTGAAGCAGTAATTTCTAAATAAAGTAATGATGAGATGTTGCTCGTTTAATAAAAAAGTAGAAGCTGATTAGGAAGTGTACATTGTGCAGCCATTAAAAATGTATATTAGTTGTATGAATGGCTTTTGTTACTCTCTTCTACTATGTGTGTGTGTGTGTGTGTGTGTGTGTGTGTGTGTGTGTGTGTATTAGAGTCCCAGTGTACAAAATTCATGCACAGGTAGGGTCCCTAGTGGCTGCAAGCTGCTGGATGGGGCCTCTCTTCCCTGACTTACAGCTGTCAGCCAGGACCTTCATTTATTCCAGGCCACCCCCTGGTGGTCAGCGCACATTATATCAAGAATTTGAATTCCCAGTCGTTCAAACTCCCAAGGGGACACTTTGCATATTAGACTTTTATACATATAGGTTTTTTTAATTGATTTCAGAGAGGAAGGGAAGAAACATCAATGATGAGAGAGAATTCCCACATACCATCTACTGAGGATCAAGCCTGCAACCTGGGAATGTGCCCTTGACAGTAATCGAACATGGGACCTTTCAGTCTGCAGGCCAACACTCTATCCACTGAGCCAAACTGGCTAGGGCTCTTTTCTACTTTTCACTCCAGCCATACTTGAATGTTTGCTCTTCTGACACAATACATTTTATTTTATTTATTTGCTAAAGTGCTTTTTTAAAATTTAATAAATCTTTATTGTTCAGATTATTACATTTGTTTCTCTTTTTTATCATATCTCCCCTCCATCTGACTCCCACCCCTCCCTCTACCCTTACCCCTCCCACACATTGTCCTCATCCATAGGTGTATGATTTTTGTCCAATCTCTCCCTGCACCCCCTCACCTCTTTCCCCCTGAGAATGGTCAGTCCACTCCCTTTCTATGCTCCTGATTCTATTATATTCACCAATTTATTCTGTTCATCAGATTTTTAATTAACGTTTCAGATTCACTTGTTGATAGATATGTATTTGATGTTCATAATTTTTATCTTTACCTTTTTCTTCTTCTTCCTCTTCTTAAAGAGTACCTTTCAGCATTTCATATAATAATTGGTTTGGTGTTAATGAATTCCTTTAGTTTTTTCTTATCTGTGAAGCTCTTTATCTGCCCTTCAATTCTGAATGATAGCTTTGCTGGATAGAATAATCTTGGTTGTAGGTTCTTGCTATTCATCACGTTGAATATTTCTTGCCACTCCTGTCTAGCCTGCATAGTTTCTGTTGAGAAATCGGCTGACAATAGTATGGGTGCTCCCTTGTAGATAATTAATTATTTTTCTCTTGCTGCTTTTAATATTCTCTCTCTGTCTTTTGCTCTTGGCATTTTAATTATTATATGTCTTGGTGTGGTCCTCTTTGGATTTCTTTTATTTAGGGTTCTATGTGATTCCTGGACTTGTAAATCTATTTCTTTCACCAGATGTGGGAAGTTTTCATTCATTATTTCTTTAAATAGGTTTTCAATATCTTGCTCTCTCTCTTTTTCTGGCACGCTCACAATTCTGATGTTGGTACACTTGAATTTGAGGCTCCTTATAGTATCTTTACATTTTGGATTCTTTTTTTCTTCTTGCTTTTCCAATTGAGTGTTTTCTGCTTCTTTGTATTTCAAATCTTTGACTTGATTCTTGCTTTCCTCTAGTCTTCTGTTAGGTCTCTGTATAGTATTTTTTATTTCAGTCACTATATGTTTAATTTCTAGTTAGTCCTTTTTCATCTCCTCTTGGTTCTCGCTAAATTTATCCATCTTTTCTAGAAAATTCTTGAAAAACCTTATAACCATGGTTTTGAACTGTATATCCCATCATTTGTTTTCCTCCATTTCTTTTGTTTGTGATCTGTTTCTTTGTCTCCAAATTTTCACCAAGCTGGGAGAACTTCTGTGCTGGAGTCAGCCTTATGATGAAAGGCTTGCAAAACTGCAAAAACCTCTCTATTCAGCTTGGGTGGGGTGGTGTATCAGGCCTGAGCAAAGACAGCTTTGGCTTCCAGTCAGCCCCGCCTTATGCAGCCCCTGGGTCTCAAGTGTCTCTCAGTAATTGTTGCAGCCCTTTCTGTGTGCATGTGTGGGTGCCTCCAGACTTCTACCTTTCCGATTCCCTTGCACTCCAGGACCCATATGAGTCTGGGTCCTCAAGGTCTCGCCCGAAACTGGGGTTCAATGCAGTTATAAGTGGCACATTTGGGAGGCTCTGTCTCCCACCCACTGGAGAAAGCCAGCAGCACAGTCAGCAGTTCATCATCTCTGTGAACATTGGTGTGCACACCCCAGAATTCTGCCCTTTTCAGCTCCCCTAAATTTTTGTGCACTCTTCCCTTTTCACAGTTTAGACTTCCCCTATATGAGTCTCGCCCAGAGCTGGGGTTCAATGCAGTAGGGTAAGAGGTTCAGTGTTGTAACGAGTCTCCATCTCCCTCCCACCAGAGGAAGCCAGCCAAGTACTCTGCCGCCTCTCCTCCACGAGCATGTACCTCAGCTTTTTACAGACCTCTGAGTCTCTGTGAGCCCCTCCCTTTCCTTCTAGTTGTAGAATTTCTACTCAGCCAACTTTCCTGTGGTTCTGGATGATAACTGTTTTGTCTTTTAGTTTTAGTTTTGAAATTGTTGTGCGAGGCAGAAGTTTAGGTATTCACCTATGCCGCCATCTTGGTTTCTTCAACATCATACTTTTTAAAAAGTTTTATTGAAGTATAATATACATATAAATAACTCACGATTATAGTATACAATTTGTTTGCGCCAATTGGGGACTGGTGGTTCTGGGGTTCGCAGCTGTTCGTTTGGTGCTGTAGCTGCACATTTTCAAGCTTCCATAAACATCCACTTTCCCCTTTAAAATGGCGCAATGTCTGCGTCCGAGCTGGCGGCTCAGGCAGGAAACCCAGCAGCAGTGGGGGCTGCCCAGTCAGGGGATCCCAATCCAGCAGTCTCCCACCTTCTCCTGGAGTATAGTATCCCTTAAATCGCCAACAAACACTCCCAGTGTGACTCTCAGCTGTTCTCTCTGTCTGCTCAGGGACAAGGCTCAGGACACATCTGTCTATTCTGCTGCCATTTTCTTCTCTCTCTATAGTATACAATTTGATTAACCTTTATATATGTATATATCCATAAAGCCATACCCCAAAAGTTTCCTCTTGTCCACTGATATGCTTTAGATTATTATAAAATTTAAAAAATTAATGGAATTATACATTATGTACTCCTTTTAAAAAAATTTTTAAACATATTTTATTGATTTTTTACAGAGAGGAAGGCAGAGGGATAGAGAGCTAGAAACATCAATGAGAAGGAAACATTGATCAGCTGCCTCTTGCACACTTCCCACTGGATATGTACCAGCAACCAAGGTCCATGCCCTTGACCAGAATTGAACCTGGGACTCTTGAGTCGACAGGCCGATGCTTTATCCACTGAGCCAAACCGGTTAGGGCTATGTACGCTTTTTAAAAAAATACATTTTATTTATTTTTTACAGAGAGGAAGGGAGAGGAATAGAGAGTTAGAAACATCAATCAGCTGCCTCCTGCACACCCCCTACTTGGGATGTGTCTGCAACCAAGGTACATGCCCTTGACCGGAATTGAACCTGGGACCTTTCAGTCTGCAGACCTACGCTCTGTCCACTGAGCCATACTAGGTAGGGCTGTATTCTTCTTTTTAACAGCATTATTGAAGAACAACTTACATACAAAACTCACTCCTTTTAAGCATACGGTTCGATGATTTTAGTAATCATCACTATAATCCAGTTTATTAACATTTCTATTACTCCAAAAACTTCCCTTGTGCTAGTTTGTTTAAAAGTTCTTAGTAGCTGAGCATTGACCCATGCACTAAGAGGTCTCCAGTTCGATTTCCAGTTAGGGCACATGCCCTGGTTGTGGGTATGATCACTATGCAGGGGGTGTAGGAACCAATCAATCAATGTGTCTCATCAATGTTTCTGTCTCTCAGTATCTGTCTTCCTTCCTTTCTCTAAAATCAATAAAAACATATTTTAATAAAAAGTTCCCTTGTGCCATCCCCACTTCCAGTCCCAGGCATCCACTAATTTGATGTTTCTATAAATTTGCCTTTTCTGGACTTTGTATAAATGGAACCATATACTATGTAGTCATGTTGTCTCTGGCTTCTTTCACTTAATACACAGTTCTGATGTTTATTCTTGTATTATTAGAGGCCTGGTGCATGAAACTCATATACTTGAAGGGATGGCCCTCAGCCTGGCCAGTGCCATCTCACTGTCCGGAAGCCCTTGAGGGATGTCTGAGTGATGGCTTAGACCTGCTCCTCAAGGTGTGGGCCTAAGCCATCAGTCAGACATCCTTAGTGCTGCTGCGGAGGCAGGAGAAGCTCCTGCCACTGCCTCTGCGTTCACTAACTGTGAGCCTGTCTTGGGGCTTCTGGCTGAGTGGCACTCCCCTGTGGGACCTATTCTAGGTCCTTTCTGTTTTCATATAAATTGTAGAATCATCAATTTCTTTTTATTTATTTTAAATCTTTATTGTTGAAGGTATTTAGTATGTCCTCTTTTCCCTTGTTGACCCCTTCTAACCTGCCCAGACTCCCCCAGCTCAGGCCTTCACCCTTTCCCATTGTCTTTGTCCATGGGTTAACATATATGCATACAAGTTCTTTGGTTGATCTCTTCCCACCTATCCCTACCTTCCCTCTGAGATTCAACAATCTGTTTCATTTTCTTTTTTAAAAGCCCTCTAGGATTTTGATTAGGATTATATAGAGCTGTAAATCAATTAGAGAAGAATTGATAGCCTAATAATAATAGTGAGTCTACTGATCCATGAACACAGTATATTTTCCCTTTTATTTGAGTCATCTCTAATTTCTGTCAGCAATGTGTTGTAGTTTTTAGGGAACAGATCTCTCTTTTGTCAGATTTATCCCTAAATATTTCATATTTTTTATGTATTGGTATTTTAAAAAATTTAGCTTCCATTTATTGCTAGTTTACAGAAATATAATTATTTTTTAGTATATTGATTTTGTATCCTGAAACCTTGCAAAACTAACTTATTCATTCTGGTAACTTTTTTTATAGATTTCATAGGATTTTCTATATGTGTTATCATCATTTCATGTTGTCTGTGAATAAAGACCATTTTACTTGTTTTCCAATCTATTTTTTAAATTTTTAAAATTAATATATTACATGTATACATATCTTCCCATTGGTCCTCCCCACACTCATGCATACCCTAACCCCCCAGTGTCTTGTGTTCATTGATTATGCTTATATGCATGCATACTAGTCCTTTGGTTGATTTCTTATCTACTCCACCTCTCCCTAATCTTTCCTTTTCCAGTCTGTATCCCTTTTCTTTTCTTGCCTATCACATTGGCTAGCTAGAATCTTCAATATATGTTTAATAGAAGTGATGGAAGTGTACATACTTGCCATGTTCTTGATTTTAGGAGAAATTATTCAATCTTTACCATTGATATTAGCTGTAGGGTTTTTAAAGATGTATTACTTGTGGGAGGAAGTTGTGATATTAGCTGTAGGGTTTTTGTTGTTGTCTTTATATATATTTTATTGATTTTTTACAGAGAGGAAGGGAGAGGGATAAAGAGTTAGAAACATCAGTGAGAGAGGGACACCCATCAGCCACCTTCTGCATGCCCCCTACAGGGGATATGCCTGTAACCAGAATACATGCCCTTGACCGGAATCAAACCTGGGACCTTTCAGTCTGCAGGCCGACACTCTCTCCACTGAGCCAAACCAGTTTCGGCTAGCTGTAGGTTTTTTAAAGATGTCTTTTACTTGTTGGAGGAAGTTTCTTTTTATTCCTAGTTCTATGTGAATTTGTATCATATAAATGTTGGATTTTGTCAAATACTTTTTCTACATCTATTGAGATTTACATAAGTTTTTTTTTTTTTTTAATGTGTTGATGATGGCGAATTACTTGAGTGATTTTGAATGTTAATCTAACCTTGCATTCCTGGGATAAATTCCATTCAGTCATGGTATATTATCCTTTGTATAAAGTGTCATATTTTATTTAATAAAATTTTGTTACTTTTTGCATCTGTGTTCATGAGGAATATGTACCAGTAGTTTTCTTGTAATGTCTTCGTTGACTTTTAATATCAGAGTAATGCTGGCCTTATAGAATGAGTTAAGCAATTTTCACTGTGCTTTAATTTTCTGGAAGGATTTGTATAGAATTGGTACTATTTATTACTTAAGTGCTCAATATAATTTTCTAGTGAAGTCATCTGGGCCTGGAGTTCTTTGTAGGAACATTTTAAACTCCAAATTCAATTTATGTAATAGCTGTATAACTATTTTGATTATCGATAATAGCCCTTTTTGAGTGAGCTTTGACAGATTGTGTTGTTCAAGAAATTTATGCATTTTATCTAAGTAGTCAAATTTATTGGCATAAAATTGTTAAATATTCTCTTATTGTCCTTTTAATATGTTACCTTTCAAATTCCTAATATTAGTAATTTGTGTTCTCCCTTTTCCTTCACTCCCCTCTCTCCTGATCAGACTAGCTTGATTTTCTCCAAAGCAATCTCTGGTTTCATCCATTTTTCTCTATTGCTTTTCTATTTTTTTATTTCATTGATTTATGCTCTAATCTTTATTATTTCATTTCTTCTGCTTAATTTGAAATTTCATTTGCTCTTTTCTAACTTCTTAAGTTATAATATGAGGTAATTGACTTGAGACTTCTTTCTTTCCTAACAGAGGCATTTTAGTGCTATAAATTTCCCTCTAAATGCTGCGTTAGCCATATCCTACAAATTTTGATATTTTTTGTTTATAGTTTCATTCAGTTCAGAATGCTTTAAATTTTCCCTTCTTACTACTTCTTTAACCCTTCAGTTGCTTAGAAGTATGTTATATACTTTTAAACTATTGGAGGGGACTTTCTAGATATTATTGTATTATTGATTGATAATTTAATGCTATTGTAACCAGTGAACATTGTATGGCTTGAATCCTTTAAAGTTATTGAGACCTGTTTTATGGCTCAGAATATGATTTATCCTGTTAAATATTTTATGTACAGTTGAAAGGAATATGCACTCTGCTATTTGTTGGGCACATGTTCTATAAATGTCAATTAGGTCACATTGATAAGTGTTGTTCAGACCTTCTATATCCTTACTTCTTTTCTATTAATTTCTATCAGTTATTAGAGAGATAATGAAATAATCACCCTGTATTTGTAGATATATATGTTTCTCCTTACTCTTAAATCAGCTTTTGCTTCATGGTCTTTGAAGTCTTATTATTAGACGAGAGGCCTTGTGCATGAAAATTCATACACTGAAAGGGGGGAGGGGTGTCCCTCAGCCCGGCCTGCACCCTCTCACAGTTCGGGAACCCTCAGAGGTGAGAGGCAACTGGTGATCAAGGGAAGGTGACACCCCATCACACACTACTGAAGCCACTGCCAGCAGTGCAAGCCTCAGCCAGCCCTGGTTACCTGAGCCTCAAGCTGGCCCTGTGTGTCTAGGGGGCTGAGAGGAATGGGGGACTCCAGAGGCAGGCGTGTGGAGCAGCTGGGCCTGCCTGCCACCCTGGTAGGGCTGAGGGGACTGGGTGCCACTGTCTTGTAGCTGTGGGAGCTACCATCTTTGAAGGTGGGGCAGTCATGAGCATATTT
Organism: Lasiurus borealis; assembly: GCA_004026805.1. NCBI lineage: Eukaryota > Metazoa > Chordata > Mammalia > Chiroptera > Vespertilionidae > Lasiurus > Lasiurus borealis. Next base: position 25,355 of record PVJN01017002.1, read on the forward strand.
CCTCCTTATTGGCTGTGGGTGCCACCATATTTGAGGGTGGGGCAGTCAATTAGCTTATTCCCTCCTTATTGGCTGTGGGTACTGCCATCTTTTAGGGTGGGATAGTCAATTAGCATATTTCCTCCTTATTGGCTGTGAGTGTCACCAACTTTGAGGGTGGGGAAATCAATTAGCATATTCTCTCCTTATTGGCTGTGGGTGCTGCCATTTTTGCAATGTTATGAGGGCCAATTAATCAAGAGGACATAATAATCCTAAACATGTTTAGGATTATTATGTCCTCTTGATGAATTGACTCTTTATCATTACAAAATTACCCTCACTATCTCTGGTAATATTCTTTACTCCAAAATCTCTTTTGTCTGATGTTAACATAGCCACTCAGGCTTTCTTTTGGTTAATCTGAGCATAATATATTTTTTTCCATCCTGTTATCTTTAACCTATTTGTGTCTTTATTTTTTAAGTAGATTTCTAACAGACTGCATAGAGTTGGGTATTACTTTTTATTCAGTTTGACAATCTCTGCTGATTAACTGGAGTGATTATTAATATTATTGGATTCAAATCTACCAACTTAGTATTTATTTTCTGTTTGTCCCATATGTGCTTTGTTTATTTTGTCTCTATTTTTATGCTTCCTTCTAAATTAATGGGGTATTTTTTTATTTGTTGATTTCCTAATTGTGGTAAGCAGAATAATAACCCTTTTCCCCTAAGGATGTCAATGTTCTAATCCAGGAACCTGTGAATATGTTGTTACATGGTAAAGAGGAATTAGGGTTGCAGATGGATTTAAGGTTATTAAACAGCTGACCTTAAAATAAGGAGATTATGTTGGTCCAATTGAATTACAAGCATTTTTAAAAGTGGAAGAGGAAGTTATAACTATGGAAAAACACAGAAAGATGTAACATTGCTTGCTTTGAAAATGGAGGAAGGCTATCAGAATCAAGTCAGGGGGTAGCTCCTAAAAACTGAAAAAGAAAGGAAACCGATTCTCTCCTAAAGCCACCCTGCCAAACCCTTCATTTTAGCCCAGTGAAATCTGTGTTGGATTTCTGTTCTATAGAACTGTAAGATGATACATTTGTGTGGTTATTAGTGTTCAAACTGATATCCCATGAATTATGAAATTTTTATCCTGACTTTTTGGAATAGGTATTATTCCTAGCCCATGTAAACTCTATGTGTCCTGTAATCATTTAGGGTATTTCTTTCTCTGGATTTTGTCGTTTTGACTGACATATGGGATGATCAATACCAAGTTGAATACTTTAGGGGGATCCTCTTCAGATTTTTCGAGTTCTGTCTCTTTGTAGTTCTCTGCTCTCCCAGACTTCTAACTATACCTCTTCAACTCAGGAAGACTGCCAGTTTCTCTCTGGATTTCCTCCTCTGTGCTGTGGCCTAGAAATTTTTTCGACAGTTGTCTGGGGCACTCATAGAACTCGTCCTATTTATTTATTTTCATTTCTTTTTAAATTTTATTTATCTTTATTGTTGGATGTATTACAGATGTTCCCTTTGTTTTTTCCCCCAGATTGATGCCTGTACCCCGCACCCACCCCTCCCAGGCCTTCACCACACTATTGTCTGTGTCCATGGGCTATCCATACGCGTATATAAATTCTTAGGTTAATCACTCCCCACTCTTTTCATTTCTTAGGAATTGCTTTTCATTGGTTAATATCAGTATCTTGACTGCTATTGTTTGATATATTTTGTCTGGTTTTCGAATTGTTGCAGGTGAGATGATCAACCTAGTCTCAGTTACTCCATCTTTTTTATTTTTTAATATAATCGAGCCTGCAACCTGGGATGTTCTCCTGGTTCATAGGTTGGTGCTCAACTACTGGGCTGGGCTGTTATTCCATAACAGAATTGACTAGAAGCAGAATCCTACCATATTTCTTATCTTTTAAAAGTTTGTTTATTTTTTTATAGAATTCATTGGGGTGATGTTGGTTAATAAAATTATATAGGTTTCAGGTGCATCATACTGTCTTTATTTATTTTGGGGGGGGGGTATTCACATGATAACTACTCCTTCTTCAAGACTCACCCCAGGCTTTACTTCTTCTAGGAAGCCTTCTCTGATACTCACTTTCCCAACCGGGCTCATATGCTCTGCTAAATGTGCAATAGCCCAAACTCTATCATTGTCTTTTCAGTCTGAGAACATGGCTCTTATTGTTCAGATTCAGTCCTCCCAAATATATCCTTGATCTTGTCCCCTCCCCTTGCATCTTGAATTATTCTTACATTGTTCTCTTTTCATTTAAAATTTTGAAGGATAGTCTACACTTGCTTTCCGTTCTTCATTTGCTTGTATTTAATCCTCAGCCCTGTAGAATTTGGTTTCCAAGCTGCTCTTGTTGGTAATTGGTAATTTCACAATTGCCAAGTTTATTATTTTAAGACCTTCTCAGATTGAATTTCCCTGCATTGTTTCAAATAGGCTGCAGTTGTCCCTTTTTTCTCTTTATAATACTTCCCTGTTTTTTTCCTTCTCTCCAGTTATTCCTTTTTAGTCAGTTTTGTAGGTCATTTCGTGTGCTCACATCTTAAACATTGGTATTCCCACATATTCTATTTTTTGATCCTGTTTCCTTTACTTACGTATTCTTCCTTTAAAAGTGCATTTATTCCCATGGCTTTAGCTACTATCTTTGGGAACTCGATTCCAACTCTGGGATCTCTGTTTGAATTTTCCAGAGGTACTTCAGATATAGTATGTCTAAAATATAACCTGCCTGTTATTTTCTTAGAGCCAGTCTATCTTAGTTTTTAGAAACATGGAAGTCAACTTAATTTTTATTTTTAACAAACTGTACATTTCAGTTTCACAAATATAGAAACTTAATATTTTAAAATCTCCATCCCCCAGCATGAATTTTCAGTAATGATGGCAAAGTAAAGTGCTCTCCTGAATCCTCCCATATATAATAATTATAAAATATGTAAAAATTGTATTTAAAGAAACTGGAAATGTTCCAGAAGCAGACTGAAGCTAAAGGAGGAGTTTACTCTTGAAAAACAGTAATTGGGTCCTGCGTTCTCCTTTGTCTGGGCCAGCCAGCTCCCCGCCTGGCTCACCTGCTCCTTCTGAGTCACCGCTGCCACCATGGCCTATAGTAATGAAAGGGACCAGGTGCCCCCCGCAGCCGCTGCTTCCGTGGAGCCCAAGATCATGAAGGTCACTGTGAAGATCTTGAAGGAGAAGGAGGAGTTCGCTGTACTGGAGGATAGCTCTGTTCAACAGTTCAAGGAAGAAATCTCTAGTCTAAACGGTTCAAATAATACTGACCAACTTGTGTTGATATTTGCTGGAAAAAAATTTAAAAGATCAAGATACATTGAGTCAGCATGGAATTGATGGTGGACTTATTGTTCACCTTGTCATCAAAACGCAAAACAGGCCTCAGGATCATTAAGTCCAGCAAACAAATACTAGTGGAAGCAATGTTACCACATCTTCAGCTCCTAATAGTAACTCTACATTTGGTTTTGCCCCTAGAACACTTTTGGTTTAGGTATTCTTGGAGAACTTGCCTGTCTAAGTAGCTAGAGTTTGAATTCTACCAACTTCTCTGAGCTACAAAGCTAGATGCAGCAGCAATTAATGTCCAGTCCTGAAATGATGGTCTAGATTATGGAGAATCCCTTTGTCCAGAACATGCTTTCAAATCCTGACCTGATGAGGCAGTTAATTATGGCCAATCTACAAATGCAAGAGTTGATACAGAGAAATCCAGAAATTAGTCATATGCTAAATAATGCAGATATTATGATACAAACATTGGAACTTGCCAGGAATCCAGCAATGATGCAGGAAATCATGAGAAACCAAGACCGAGCCTTGAGTAATCTGGAAAGCATTCCAGGAGGATACAATGCTTTCTGGCGCATGTACACAGATATTCAGGAAATAATGCTGAGTGCTGCACAAGAACAGTTTGGTGGGAATCCATTTGCTTGCTTAGTGAGCAATACGTCCTCAGGTGAAGGTAGTCAACCTTCCCGTACAGAAAATGGAGAGAGATCCATTACACAATCCATGGGCTCCACAGGTTTCTCAATTCATCAGCTTCCAATGGCACCACCAACGCTGTGGGGGGCACTGGTGGTAGTACTGTAAGCAGAGCTGGGCAGAGTTCTGCACCAAATTTGGGGCCTGGAATAGGAGCTAGTATGTTCAACACACCGGGAATGCAGAGTTGGTTACAACAAATAACTGAAAACCCACAACTTATGCAAAACATGTTGTCTGCCCCCCACATGAGAACCATGATGCAACCACTAAGCCAGAATCCTGACTTTGGTGCACAGATGATGCTGAATAATTCCCCTATTTGCTGAAAATCCTGGACTTCAAGAACAAATGAGACAACAGTTCCCAATTTTCCTCCAACAAATGCAGTATCCTGAGACATTATTGGCAAAGTCAAACCCTAGAGCATTGCAGGCCTTGTTGTGCATTCAGCAGAGTTTGCAGACATTAGCAACAGAAGCATCCTGCCTCATCCCAGGCTTTATTCCTGGCCTGGGAACATCAGGAAGCACTGGAGCTCTTCAGAAATCAATGGCTCTAGCTCTGCCCTTAGGGAAAACCCAGGACCCACAGAAGGAACCACGGAACCTGGACACCAGCAGTTTATCCAGCAAATGCTACAGGATTTGCTGCAGTAAATCCTCAGCTACAGAGTCCAGAAGTCAGATTTCAGCAACAACTGGTACAACTAGGTGCAATGGGGTTTTTGAACTGTGAAGCAAATTTGCAAGCTGAAATCTGCTGATAGCAATGGGAGGTGATATCAGTGCGGCTATTGAAAGATTACTGGGTTCCCAAACATCATAGCAGCATTTCTGTATCTTGAAAAAATTTAATTTATTTTTTATAATGGCTCTTAAATCTTTAAAATACCTGCTGTATTTCATTTTGACTTTTGGAATTCTGTGCTGTTATAAACAAACCCAATATGATGCATTTTAAGGTGGAGTACACTAAGATAATGTAAGTTTCTCTGTATATTTTTTTTTTCCCTTGTGGAACAGTGGGAATCAATCCATTTTCATTTAAGGCCACTTAAATTTAAGGCCAAACACTTCTGCATTTATTATAATTTCTTTAAAAAATATCACCTTTGCCGAAACCGGTTTGACTTAGTGGATAGAGCATCGGTCTGAAAGGTCCCAGGTTCAGTTCCGGTTAAGGACATGTACTTTGGTTGTGGGCACATCCCCAGTAGGGGCCGTGCAAGAGGCAGCTGATAGCTGATCGATGTCTCTCTCATTGATGTTTCTAATTCTCTATCCCTCTCCCTTCCTCTCTGTAAAAAATCAATAAAAAACAACAAAAATATCACCTTTTGTAGTGGGTGAACAGATTTTTGTCCTGCATCTGTCCAATTTAGTTGCTTTTTAAACATTAGCCTGTGGTAATAATTTATGTAGAATAGAAGCATTAAAAGAAGCAAATCATTTGCACTCTATAATTTGTTGTTATAATATTGCTTAATACGATGTATTTTTGCAAACAAAATGCTGTAAGATTTATACTACTGACAGTTTTACTTTATTTGTATACAATTTATTATGCACATTTGGGAATGCATCTCTAGAAACATATTGCAGTAGATTATCTTGAGCAAAACATATAACTAAAAAAATAAAGATAAGTATATACTTTCCTAATTGTGTAGACTCTTACAGTATCTTTGATAAATATCTTTGAGCAAAAGTACCAGTTAATTAGGTCTATTGACTATATAGTAGAAAAGCTGATTATGGTTATCTCTTTAAGGACATTTAATTGTACAGACAACATAATGTAACATTGTCTCAACATTCACTGATTAATTGTAAATTATTTTAATTTTTGTGCAGACTGAAGGAGCACTGTAATATAACCCAAAAGTGCATTTGTCTAGAACAGTGGTCGGCAAACTCAGTCAACAGAGCTAAATGTCAACAGTTGAAATTTCTTTTGGGAGCCAAATTTTTTAAACTTAAACTTCTCCTAATGCCACTTCAAAATAGATTCGTCCAGGCCATGGTATTTTGTGGAAGAGCCACACTCAAGGGGTCAAAGAGCCGCATGTGGCAGCTCGGATCTAGGACTTTTCAGCTTCTCCCATAGATAAACAGGCATTACAGTTTGCAATTGAAATGTTACTTTCAAGGTAACCAAGATGGCGGCATAGGTAAACACCTACACTGCTGCCTTGCACAACAATTTCAAAACTACAACTGAAAGACAACGAATATCATCCAGAACCACAGGAAAGCTGGTGGAGTGGAAATTCTATAACTAGAAGGAAAGAGTGGGCTCACAGAGACCCAGAGGAGCTGCAAAAATCTGAGGTACGGAGACGCGCACGTGGAGAGAGCGGGTGCTGGAGTACCTGGCTGGCTTTCTCTGGTGGGAGATTCCCAATGGCATTGAACCTCTTATCCTACAACACTAAACCCCAGGTCCAGCCAAAATTCATATGGGGAGAGTTTGCACGGAAATTTGGGGGAGTCACAGGAGGGGAGAAGTCGGGCGGCACGCACAGCACTGCACGCAGAAAACTGACTGCTGATTGTGCTGCTGGGTTTCACAGGAGGGCGAAAGACAAAGCATCCCAACTGTGTCACTTCTAACTCCACTAAACCCCAGATTCGGGCAAAACCTTGAGGACCCAGATTCATATGGTCCCAGAGCGCAGGGGAGCCGGAAAGGCAGCAGTCTAGAGGCAGAGAGAGAGAGAGAGAGAGAGAGAGAGAGAGAGAGAGATATGCACACAGGGACCGCTCCAGCGATTACCCAGTCATATGAGACTCAAGGGCCGTGGAGGGTGGGGCCGACTGGAAGGCAAAGTGGTCAATTAAGCCCGGAGACTCCATCCATCCCAAGCTCAACAGAGAGGCTTTTGCAGTTTTGCAAGTCTGATATCATAAGACTGAATCCAACACAGAAGTTCTCCCAGCATAGTGAAAATGCCGAGACAAGGGAAGGGATCACAAACAAAAGAAATGGAGGAAAACAAACGACTGGATATAGAGTTCAAAACCACACTTATAAGGTTTTTCAAGAATATCCTAGAAAAGTTGGATAAAATTAGCGAGACCCAAGAGGAGATGAAAAAGAACCAATTGGAGATGAAAAAGAACCAACTAGAGATGGAAAAGGACCAACTAGAAATTAAACATACACTGACTGAAATAAAAAATATTATACAGAGATCTAACCACAGACTAGAGGAAGGCAAGAATCAAGTCAAAAATTTGAAATATAAAGAAGCAGAAAACACTCAACTGGAAAAGCAAGAAGAAAAAAGAATCCAAAAATGTGAAGATAATGTAAGGAGCCTCTGGGACAGTTTCAAGCATACCAACATCAGAATTGTGGGAGTGCCAGAGAAGAGAGAGAGCAAGATACTGAAAACCTACTTAAAGAAATAATGACTGAAAACTTCCCACATCTGGTGAAAGAAATAGACTTACAAGTCCAGGAAGCACAGAGAACCCCATATAAAAGGAATCCAAAGAGGACTACACCAAGACACATCATAATTAAAATACCAAGAACAAAAGACAAAAAATATTAAAAGCAGCAAGAAAAAAACAGTTCATTACCTACAAGGGAGCATCCATATGACTGTCAGCTGATTTCTCAACAGAACCGATGCAGGCCAGACGGGAGTGGCAAGAAATGTTCAATGTGATGAATAGCCACAAGAAATATATAGAGGTAGAAGCAAGTTGAGAAGTATTTATTCTTTTTTAAAAATATTTTCTTTATTGATTTCAGATAGGCAGAGATAAGGGAGAGAGAGAGATTCTCCTGCACACCCAGTACTGGGGATTGAGCCTGCATTCCAGGCATATGCCCTGACTGGGAATCAAACCTGGGACCCTTCAGTCCTCAGACCAACACTGTAGCCATTGAGCCAAACCATCTAGGACGAGAAATGTTTATTCTTTAAAAAGTTTATTTTTTATTGCCCATCACTCCTTTATTATACTGACCTGAAAAAGATTTAGTAGTTATGCTTAAAATGCTTACTGGACCCAAGTGGCAGGGTCAAGCAAATGGAACATGATTCAGAACTCAGACACAGTGAAAGATAATGTAGTAAACAGTTACCATTCATGGGTGATAAACAAGAGCTGTTTTAACAATGTTGAGTACATTTGGCTTTTCCACAGCCTTTTTTTTCCTTCCTCAGAGAAGTCCTGTTTGCCTAACTCTCAAATTGTTGGTGTGGTACATTCCTTTAGGACCAATTAAACATAACTTTAGGTCAGTAATGTATTTGGCTGACTCTGTTTCAGTATTCTCTTATGTCATTATAGTCTCATGTACAGGAAATTAAAATATTAAAGTTACCTAAAATGAGTTCAGACCAATAAAATCAAAGGAAATACGAATTGCATTACTTCTGTAAGTTGCTTGCTATTAAAAAGGGTCAGCAGCCATCCTCTATTCTGACACTTTCCCCAGAGGGAAAACTTGTATGAGGTCAAGGTGAAGGCATGGCTAGAGGAAGTTGTTTTGCTCTCTCTGCCTTATGCCTCCATCTGGTTTAAAAACTTATACTAGGTGAATGGTGGTATACAGTATGGAATAGTGTCATAACCAATTTGACAGCTATTAATCACAACTGGATTAATAATAAATCTCTGGCTTTAAAAAAATAGTAATTGGAAATGATAAGTATTATGAGTTTGCAGCTTTTTAAGTTTTTGTCCAAGGATATTTACAAGCCGTCACAGCAGAGGAAAGTGGCAGTGGAAAACCTCAGTCTTACTTTGTTATGGTGGCAAAGAACAGAAAAATTACCTGGAAATATTAGGGGGGTACCCTTGAAAGTAAGTAAAACCATAGAAGAGGGTAAAAGCCATAACCTGACTGTAAACTACTAAAAGCCCTGAGGAAACCTCTAAACGTGGGAAGATTCCAGACAGCCTGGTGAAAAAGCAGACAGAAATCAGAGAGGCAGAATTCTGTCTTTGAAAGACTGAACCTACACCAGCTAAGCTCTGTGAGTTTGCTACTTTTTTAACAGTGCATTTCCCAATCATGTGTAGCTCAGATGACAGAAATCTGAAGTCTTATAAAAATAGATCTATCTTTTGGGTTTATCGAGGTATGAAAAGACAAAGTCTAAGACTGAAAAATTATGGAGTGATCTCCAGAATAAAGAAAGCACAATGAGAGCAGGCCCTACCAAATCTGAGATTAACTATGGCCAAATTTTTGGCTAATCCTCAGATTATTCAAGAAGACCTGCAGGGGGCCACGCTAATAAAGGAGGTGAAAGAATTCCACAGTGTATCAGTTGCTGCACATTGCAGGGAAAGCAAAATCTACAGTTTTAAGTCCAGATAAGTTACTTACCTACTAGAAAAAAAATACCCCAAACAGTCCCAAGGAAAAACAAGTAGAATCTAGAAATCAATACATGTATGCGATAGAATGTCCAAAATATTCACAAAATCATCAGACATGCAAAGGAACAGGAAAAGTGACCTATACTCAGAGGGAGGCAGGGGGGGGGATAATCAATAAAAGTAGACTGTAAGTTATTTGGATATTCAAGTTAAATCGTCCAAGACTTCAAAGTATGTTCAGAAAATGAAAGGTAAATATTGTGCTTTTCAGAGCCTCAGAGAGGGAAATGGTTTTGCCCTGGATGGTATTACTCGGTGGTATAGTGTTGGCCTGAGCACCAAGGGTTTGATTCCAGTCAAGGACACATACCTGGGTTGTGGTTTGTTCCCCGCCCTGACAAGAGGCAACTAATCCATGTGTCTATCTCACATGGATGTTTCGCTCTCTCCCTGTTCTCCCTTTCTCTCCCCCATCTTCCCTCCCTCCCATACTCTTTGAAAAGCAATGAGAAAAAATGAGAAAAAATATCCTCTGGTGAGTATTAACCCCCCAAAAAGGAGGAAGAATGGTTTTAGTGCATGAACAATTAAGGAATTTCAATAGAAATAAATGTAAACATTTCTCGCCCTGGCCATCATAATAGGACTCCTTAATTTTCTCATAAAATGTATAAAATGTGTAAAACAGGACAAAATTGTCAAAAACACCTATTTCTGGCCACTAGAAATATATAGAGGTAGAAGCAGCAAGTTGAGAAGTGTTTATTCTTTTTTAAAAATATATTTTTATTGACTTCAGATAGGAAGGGATAAGGGAGAGAGAGAGAGATTCTCCTGCACGCCCAGTACTGGGGTTTGAGCCCACATCCCAGGCTCATGCCATGACCGGAATCAAACCTGGGATCCTTCAGTTTGCAGGCCAATACTCTAACCACTGAGCCAAACCAGCTAGGGCGAGAAATGTTTATTCTTTAAAAAGTTTACTTATTTTTTATTGCATGTCACTCCTTTATTATACTGATCTGAAAAAGATTTAGTAACTATTGGGCCCAAGTTCAAATGCTTACTGGGCCAAAGTGGCAGGGCCAAGCAACTGGAACATGATTCAGAACTCAAGACACAATGAAAGACACATCTGGATATGATCAAGAGACATTTCACTGCCATGAGATAATAAGGCAGTAGAGGAATTCTAAAACACAGGTGTACTGGTTAATAATGTGGATTTTTTACAATAGATGTAGTTACACATATGTTGATATATATGCAATTTGATATGTATGCTATTTGTATTGACAGCGAGCTTCAAACTTCATATGTCAAATTTGTTCAAGTATTAACATCATAGATATTTTTACGCTTAAAAATGTTGAATTTCATGCCAGAAAGCATTTGCGGGAAGTTTTAATTCATTATTTATTTATTTTTAAATCTTTATTGCAAGAAAGTAAAAGAAATACAATATGGAAATGAAGAAACAAAACTGCCTTTATTCACAGATGAAATAATCATGTACCTAGAAAAATTCCAATGGATATACATAAAAGCTACTGGAATTAAGTGAATTTGGCAAGGTTCAGGAATGTAAGATTAATATACAAAAATCAATTGTATTTATATATTAGCAATACATAATGGGGAATTAAAGTTTTAAAATGTATTATAACATCCAAAAATCATGAAATAGTTTTATAGAAACCTATAAAACATTGCTGAGAGAAAATAAAGAATTAAATTAATAGAGAGAGATATACCATTGTAATGGGTTAAAAGTGTTCCTCCCAAAATCATGTACACCTCGAACTTCAGAATATGACTTTATTTGGTCCTGACTGGTTTGGCTCAGTGGATAGAGTATCGGCCTGTGGACTAAAAGGTCCCAGGTTCGATTCTGGTAAAGGGCATGTACCTTGATTGCGGGCTCAATTTGTTAAGGATCTTAAGATGAAATCATCCTGTATTTAGAGTATGCCCTAAATCCCGTGGCAGAAAAAGGGAGAGGGAAATTTGAACCAACAGAGACACAAAGAAGGCCAGGTGAAAATGGAGACAGATTGGAATTTCATTGCCAGAAGCTAAAGAATGCTAAGAGCCTCTGGGAGCTGAAAGAGGCACAAAAGGAGATTTTAGAGGAAATGTGGCCATGCCAGTGCCTTGATTTTGTACTTCTGGCCTTTACAAGTATGAGAGAATAAATTTCTGTTGTTTTAACTCACCAAGTTTGTGGTAACTTGTTCTGGCAGCCTTAAGAAACTAATACAATCATGTTCATGGATTGGGACTTAGAATAATTAAATTATTTGCAAATGAACAATAAAATTGGAGGGCTTCAATTATCTAACATTACTATAAAGCTACAGTTATAAAAATAGTGGTGTTGGTATGAACTAAATCAATGAAACAGAATAGAATTCAGAAATAGACTTACACAAATAAGGTCAGTTGATGTACCAAGGCAGTTCAGTGAGGAAAGAATACTGGTATTGGATAATGGTAAGGAAAAACATGAACCTTGACCCTTACCTCATATCACACATAAAATATTAGCTCAAAATGGGACATAGACTAAATTTAAGAGCTAAAACCATAAAATTTGTAGAAGAAAACACAGGAGAATATTTTTGTGATCTTGAATGAATGAGTCACTAAAAGCATGAAACAAAAAAGAAAAAAATGATAAACTGGAGCTCATCAAGATTACAAACTTTTGTTATTTAAAAGATGCTATCAAGATAATGAAAAGTCAAGCTACAATCTGGGAAAACATATTTACAAATTAAATGCCTAACAAAGGACTTATTTGTAGAATATATAAAGAGTTCTTTATAACTGTTAGAAAACTAATAATATTAACAGATTGTCCAAAGAAGTTATACAGATGTCCAACAAATACATGAAAAGATGCTGAACATCATTAATTATTAGGAAAATGTAAATTAAAACATTAATGGCTAATATTAAAAAGATTCCTACCCAGCTCAGTGGTTAGGTTGGTGGAGCATTGTCCTGTGAACCGAGGGGTTTCCAGTTCCATTCCCAATCAGGGGCATGTGCCTGGGTTGCGAATTTGATCCCTAGTCAGGGTACATGCAGAGGGCAGCCTCTCTCTCTCCCTCTTTCTAAACATGTCCTCTGGTGAAGATTACAATTTTAAAAAGACAAAAGACTTCCTACACCAGATTTTGGCAAGGTTGTAGAAAATTGGAATGCTCACACTTGTGGCAGGACTATATACTGATATAAAACTTTGGAATTTTTTTTTTTAATCTAAAGGTGCATCTTTCATAGGACCAGGCATTCTACTCATAGATATTTTTCTAAGAGAAAATAAAGGATATGATCACACAAAGACTTGTAGAGGAATATTTATAACAGCTCAATTTATAGTAGCCAAAAACTGGAATCAAATCCATTGTTCATCTGTTGGTGAATGAATCAGACAGAATGCTACTCAACCGTTATAAGAAAAGAATTATTAATACACATAGCAACATGGGTAAAGAGCAAAATAATTTTGCTGAGTGAAAGAAGCCATACTGTGTGATTCCATTTATATAAAAATCTAGGAAATGCAAACTAATCTATAGTGATAAGAAACTGATCAGTGGTTGGTTGGGGAAGAGGGAGGAAAGAGAAGGGGTTACAAAGGAACATAAGAAATCTTTGGATGTGATGGATATGTTCATTATTCTATTGTGGAGATGGCATCATATGTGTGCATACATGTCAAAATTTAACTAATTGTAGACTTTAAATATGTTCAGTGTATTGTGTTTGAGTTATACCTTACTAAAGTTGTAAAAAATTGAACAAAGATTTAAATAAACCTTACCAAAGAAAATATATGGCCAATAAACACATGAAAATATGTCCAACCTCATTCATTAATCATTAGGAAAGTGCAAGATAAATCATAGGGAGATACCATTAGAGTGAGAAAAGATAAAAAAGATGAACACCAACTATTGGTGAAATTGTAGAGTGACTCATACATTTTTGGGTGGAAATACAAAATGGTACAGCCACCTTGGATAACAGCTCACCTCTCTTATAAAGTTAAACATAACTCTTATATGTAACTAGCAATACGTACTTCTAAATATCTACTCAAAATAAATCAAAACATGTTTACAGAAACATTTATATTGAAATATTAATAACACCTTTATTTATAAGAACTGAAAACAACTTAAATCTATCAATAGAGAATGGATAAGTACATTTTGATATCTCTGTAATGGTATCTTACTTAGTAATAAGAAGTAAAGAACTACTGATATGCACAATTGTTGCTGAATCTTTAAAACATATTGCATGAAAACAGCCAAAAACAAAAATAGTATTTATAAGTTTTTTAAAAATATGAAATATAAGAAAGCCAAATTAGTAAAAGGTGACAGAAAACAAATCAGTGGCTGACTGAGCCTAGGACTGAGGTAGGAATTTGCTGCAGAGGGGCAAAAACCAACTTTTGGTTTTGCTAATAGAGGTGTTCTTTCTTGATTACAGTTACATAGGTGTATACACTTTTCAAAACTCATTGACCTATACACTTTAAATGTGTGCTGTTAATTTTATGTAAATTATACTTTAAGTTGATTTTTTAAAAAAATCCATACCACCACCTTTGTTTAGGCACTTACCCTTTCTCATTTGTATGAACACAGTACTCTCCTAAGTGGTATTCCTGCAGTTGTCTTCTTCAGACCCATATACTAGGCAGCAACCTGAATGATCCATTTAAAACAAAGCTGAACTTGTCACTTCCCTGCATACAACCCTTTAATTGCTCACCCTTAATTGGCTCATTAAAGTAGCATATTCTGTCTTCTTTAGTCTGGCTCTTTTCCATTACTTCCTGCCTTTCTTTTTGCTTTTGATTTTCAGTTCCCAATACACACCATGTTAACTTCATTTTTTGTCCCTGTACTCATCTCTGACCTCAGCTTTTTGTCTAGTTTTACCCTTTAAAACTCAGCTCAGAACTCTCCCCCTCCAGATAGCATTTATGTGTGTGTGTGTGTGTGTGTGTATTTTTTTTTTTCAGAGAAGAAGGGAGTGGGAGAGAGAGATAGAAACATCATTGATGAGAAAGAGTCATTGATCAGCTGCCTCCTGCATGACCCACACTGGGGATTGAGCCCTCAATCTGGGCATGTGTCCTGACTGAATAATTGAATTGTGACCTCCTGGTTCATTGATCATTGCTCAACCATTGAGCCACAACAGTTGAACCAGAGAACCTTTATTTTAAACATCCTTCTTTACATGTTCCCTTTAAGAGTTAAATACTCTCAGATTATGTTTCTTTGGTTCATTATAACTTTTATAAATATATTTACCATTTTGGCTTAATATGTTTTAAGTTCTCTCTCCCCTGCTAGATTGTGTCTTTTGACTACAGTGATTATGTTGTATTTATATTTTGGATCCAGTAGGTCTGTTTCATATAGGTGCTTAATAAGTATTTTTAAATGGTTGAGTATAAATGTTAAGTGAGAAAAGAAGATAAAAGTACTATACATAGTATGATTTATTACTATTTTGTTTTAAGCAAAACTATTTCCATAGAAAAAAGACTAGGAAAATTTATTTTACACTTTAGTTCGGGTGGTGAGATTCGTTTCTTTAATATTTTTGACAGTTTTGCATTAAAAACATTTAATGTGCAATTATTTTATGAGACACAACTTAAAAAACAGGCTGTACTCAACTTTGCCTACTCAACTGAATTTTTGCATTTCTTTAGGTCCACAAGACAGTTACAATTTCCAACCCCTTAACCACAGATCTGGCTGGGGAGATTCCTGTTTGGTCAAAGACTGTATCGGTCCAACCTGAGACGTCAGAGGATCTGGGTACTACGTCTAGCACTCAGCAAGTAAAAAACCCTGGGATGACCCAGATTGCTACTCCTCTGCCAGTGACTCCCTCCTACAGTTACGCCACCCCTACCTCACACACTTCTTTCCAGAGCACCTCTGCACCATTTCCAGGTGAGGCCCTTTGCTTATGTCCATGAGATAGCATGGGAAAGTAGAACATTTGACCAAAATGTGCTCTTTTTGTGGAAAGAAAGGAAGGAAATATGCCTTTTAATCATGTAGGTTAAAGGAAAATAATCCTGCAAGTATCTCTGTAATCATTGGATTGGGGTCTCTGGGTCCTATCTCAACAGGCCCCAACTTATGAGAGTTTATGAAACTCATTTTCTCAGAACCAGATTCCACTGTGCCTGGGACTTAAAGCATAAAAGTCAATTAAGAATGTTCAAGGAGCCGAGACCAGCTTGGCTCAGTGGATAGAGCGTCAGCCTGCGGACTGAAAGGTCCCAGGTTCGATTCCGGTCGGGGGCATCTACCTTGCTTGCGGGCACATCTCCACTGTGAGGCATGCAGGAGGCGGCTGATCGATGTCTCTCTCTCATCGATGTTTCTGACTTTCTATCTCTCTCTCTTCCTTTCTGTAAAAAATCAATAAAATATATTAAAAAAAAAAAAAAGAATGTTCAAGGAATTAAGCAAGCAGAGGCCATGGGGGAGAAACAGTTGTATCTGTGTACCTATTTGCTTTCTGTACAGCTGAGTGTAGGCCAGATTTTTATCTCTCTGATTTTAACAGCATCTTTATTT
>PVJN01017003.1:0-41365 GCA_004026805.1 Lasiurus borealis
GGCGGAACACGGCTTCCAGGTCTATGTAGCAGTCGTCGTCCGTCTTCAGCAACAAGTCAAAGCTGGTGGCCCGCACGGTCCTGGCGGCGAAAGGGGGACATAGTTCAGGGCGTCCAGACGGGGAAACGGCGACCGAGACGGTCACGCTGCAGGCGTTTCACCACAACTGCCCCACGGCCCGCACCCTGTCCGGTTCCTGGGCCTGCATTCCCCGCGCACCCCTTCTTCTCCCTGCCTCGGCCCCTTTAAAACAGGGAGCCCGCTGGTGGCCTGAGCGACAGTAGCTGTCCCACTCAATCCTGGCACTGGCACACCCATCGGTCACCCTGGCCGGTGTGGCTCAGCAGATAGAGCACCGGCCTGTGGACTGAAGGGTCCCGGGTTCGATATTAGTCAAGGGCACGTGCCTGGGGTGTGGACTCAATCCCCAGTGCGGGGCGTGCAGGAGGCAGCTGATCCATGATGCTCTCTCGTCACTGATGTCTCTCTCTCTCTCCCTCTCCCTTCCTCTCTGACATCCATAAAAACATATTTAAAAGAAGAATCGGAGAGGTGTGATGGCTTGACAAACTGTTTCTCCCCCGAAAGGACACGGGAGCACCGGCAGCCGCCGGCGTGGCCACGCACCACGTGTAGAAGCTGAGCAGCTTGGCGGGCACGTTCCGGTACGTGTCCACCACGTCCACGAAGACGATGTCGCCGTGGCGGCTGCTCTCCTCCTGCAGCGCCGCGTCCTCCTCGCCCAGCTTCCTCAGGTGCTCAGCGCGCCGTCCGGGGCGAGAGTGAAGGTTTTGTAAGAGCGCGTCCCCTTCTGGAAGGAAAAGCCGAGAGCTGGGGCCAATGCCACGGCCACGCAGGGCCAGACCCGGGCCCCGCTGGGCCCTGCACTCTGTGCCCGAGGCAAGGGACGGGGGGCGGCGGGCGGCAGCGAGGAGGCAGGGAGCGGACCTCAGGGTAAATGGGAAGCAAAGCAACCAGTCAGGCTGAGGTCGTGCAGACGGACGACAAGTGACAAGTCCCCTGCAGAGGTCACGTTCCAGGGTCACGTGGCTGCTCACTGCAGCACCATGTGTGCCGGGAAACACAGAGCCAGCTCCATGCTGCCTCACCGACCGGGGACGGGGAAGCTGTGGTGTGTCACATAGGGGGACCCAGCGGGTTAAAAATCAGCCTGCTCTGGAGTGTTATGAGCAACGGCACCGAGAAATACTGCCGAGAAGAACACGGTGCTGACTGATAGATACAAGAGGAGGCCATAAACACCAATTCAAAACGTTCTAATCAAAAGGATGTTTTAGCCCAAACCGGTGTGGCTCAGTGGATAGAGCATCGGCCTGTGGACTGAAGGGCCCAGGTTCGATTCCGGTCAAGGGCGTGTACCTTGGCTGCGGGCACATCCCCAGTAGTGGGTGTGCAGGAGGCAGCTGATGGATGTCTCTCTCTCATCGATGATGTTTTTAACTCTTTCCCACCCTTCCTCTCTGTAAGAAATCAATAAAATATATTAAAAAAAAGAAAAGAGTATGTTTTACTTAGATGTATGACCGTAGCAGAAAGGAGAAAAGCGTGAGAGTTGGTCCTTTCCGACGTGCGACCAGCCCACTCACCCTGGATGGTGTAAATGAAGCCGCCGGCCACGCCCTCCACACCTTCCGTGGGTTCAGGAGGCCACACCCCCTCCCCGGCCTGAAAGACACGAGGGCGAGCGCTCAGTGTGGCACCATCACACTCCCCTCTCCTTTGTGCGCACTGACGGCCAGGGTCAGCGGCCCCGGCAGTTCCACGCCTCCCTGCCACTCCTCACAAAGGTGCGCACAGCGCTCACAACCCCAGGACACACAGTCAGGTCTTTTCCAGCAGCTCCCGCCCCCCTCTCAGCAGGCAGCTCCCTCACTCCCGGCTCCGGGAGTGGGGTGCTCGGGTTGTGAAGTGACAAAACCAGAGAACAGCAGAGTTTTCCATCTTTACTGTGACTACACATCTCCTACATACTCTCAAACACAGACTGAGTCTCCATGGTGCCTGGGCTGGTATAAAAATGAGTTTTAAAACACCTTTATGGCCGAGACTGGTTTGGCTCAGCGGATAGAGTGTCGGCCTGAGGACTGAAAGGTCTCAGGTTGGATTCCGGTCAAGAGCATGTATCCTGGTTGCGGGCACATCCCCAGTGTGGGGCGTGCAGGAGGCGGCTGATTGATGTCTCTCTCTCATCGGTGTTTTTGACTTTATATCCCTCTCCCTTCCTCTCTGTAAAAAATCAATAAAAATATATTTTTAAAAAAACACTTTTATGTATTAAAAATGCTGCCGGGCGCGCGACAACCCTGACCCCCGACAACGACATACCGTGGTGACCCTGAGCACGCCGCCCCCGTCGTGGACCGCCACGCTGCGGAGATCCCGGGCCTCCAGACCGTGCAAGTCCTGGCTCTCCCACACGATGGTGCCTTCGAAGCTCTTTTGGGAGAGAGAGAAAGTGAGGCATTTCTTGATGGCTGTCATTTAGGGTTTAAGTTTTTTTAAAAAAATTTTATTTTTTCCTAAGACACACTGGTTAACATTTCTGTCCCACAATAAGCACACCATTATTAACATCCTGGTGTATACCCTGGAGCCTGCTTTTTGAAAATGCATCTAGCCGAAGCCGGTTTGGCTCAGTGGATAGAGCATCTGTCTGCGGACTGAAAGGTCCCAGGTTCGATTCCGGTTAAGGGCATGTACCTTGGCTGGGGGACGCGTCCCAGTGGGGGGCGTGCAGGAGGCAGCTGATCGATGTCTCTCATTTATGTTTCTCTCTATCCCTCTCCCTTCCTCTCTGTAAAAAATCAATAAAATATATTTTTTTAAAAAAATGATTCCTGTGTTTTTGGATTTCTGGTAATGTATACGAATTATATAGTCTTTTCTGGGAATTGCTTTGTCTTGCTTTGCCATTTAGCTACTGAATGTTTTATTTTTCTTAATCGGTATGAGCGTTTAATAGAAAACCTTGTGTATATTTTTCATGCTGAAAATAATTTTCAGAATTGTTCGCCGTTTATTTTTCACTGGGTCAAAGGTCCCTAAGTCTCACCTTGCTTAACCTGAAGAGCTTTTCCTCCTGATGATTACTAAGAAATTGAGGTTAGGAAGTTACTTCCTCTCCCTCAAGTTCGACCCAGGTTCAAGTTCTCCTGACTTCTCTCTGTTTCCGCCCTCAGCGCTGTGCAGCTGGCCCTCTCTGCTGACGTCTCCTGTTTATTTTCTGTTGTTGAACTAACCTCTCCCACTGGAATGCGAGGCCTTTCCATGACTCCCTGACCATCCTTTGTCATCACACAGCCACTCAGCTCCCGCTCCACCACTAGACCAGGGTGACAGGCCACACTTTGCAGAGCGGCTAGGAGGCATGGCGAGGCTCCCGGAGTTTGCAGAGTTCGACTGTTCCGCCCGCCCCATGGGGGCCTCATCCCCCAGCCCCCCGAAAGCCGTCCTGCCCCGCAGAACGGCAGTGCCCGCCCCAAGCCTGGCCCAGCCCAGCGTGCGGAGGCTGCCGGGGTGCCCCGCCCCGAACCCCGTACCTCCGGCAGCACGAACTGCTCCACGGGCTTGTACCACAGCCCGCTCACCTGCACCCCGCAGCTCGGGGGGCTGAAGCGAGCGACGAAGAGGGCCTCCTGCAGAGGGGGGGCAAGAAGAAACACTTCCTGTTGGACATAGATTCTTAGGATCTCACATGGTGTTTGCATATCTCACATGGCCAGCTAAGTCCTGGCTACTAGCACTGTCCCACTGTGGTTTAGGTATCATTTGGGATCTCTGGTTCTGCCATGACTATTAAATGAAGATGGTCAAGATCACTAAAATCCTCATAAAGTTCTAAGAATACTAAGAATGATCTTCATAACCTTAAAACCACTACCCTGCCAAAACCCGTTTGGCTCAGTGGATGGAGCGTCGGCCTGTGGACTGAAGGGTCCCAGGTTCAATTCCGGTCAAGGGCATGTGTCTTGGTTGCAGGCACATCCCCAGTAGGAGGCGTGCAGGAAGCGGCTGATCAATGTCTCTCTCTCTCATCGATGTTTCTAGCTCTCTGTCCCTCTCCCTTCCTCTCTGTAAAAAATTAATAAAATATAGAAAGAAAAAAAAAAAGTTCTAAAACTTAAAAAAAACACCAAAAAAAAACAAAACGGGGCACGCACCTCCTGCTCGGCCTGGTACAGCTTGACGGTGATGTTCCGCTGGAAGCCCGCGTCGCCGGCGCCGCCCAGCACCCCGAGGCTGGTGATGACGATGGGGTGCAGCACGCGGAAGCTCACGCTGACCACGCGGTCCCGGGAGAAGCCGGCGGGCGCGTCTTCAGGGAAAGTGAACGCCTCGATCTCCTGGTTCAAAACTGCGGAAGAAGGGAGTGTGACATCGTCAGGTCACTGCGGGCATGAGATCCGGGTCATTATCTGTCATGTGACTCTCTCCCAACCGGCAGTGCTTTCTACATGCCTCAGAACCTGGCTGCTTGCAGGGGCAAAGTTATTCTAAAACGTAACCGCGGAGTTTTCAGTTGCAGCCAGTGGTACCTCGAGATACGAGTTTAATTGGTTTCATAACCTTGAGGCGTGGGAAACTATGAGACACTCAAGTCTCAGTAAACTGGTGGGTTGTGTGCAACCAGTCGATCCTCGCGATGACTCCTATCTCAAATGTTGCTCGTATTTCAAAGCAAAAATCGCTCGCTCGACGGCTCGTATCTCAAAAATCTCGTATGTTAGGGCACTCATATCTCGAGGTACCACAGTCATCAGAGCTACTTTAACAGGTGGTGCATGCACACGTGTACACACGTATGTATAAACACCACGGGGGGGAGAGTCAATTCAAAGGCTCTGTCAGGAGAGGGTGGGCGAGCGGGGATATTAGGACAGTACTGATCGCAGCCACAGATAATGAGTACAGTGAGCCTTGCTCTGCAGCATCCAACAAACTCACACCTCGGACCATTTAAAATACGGGCGTGGCAGGCAGGGACCACAGCAGAATAGCTGACAGGCCCTCGCTGCAGAGCCCCGAAGCAGCAGGCACAGCACCCGGCCCCTCCGTGCCCGCCACTCGGACCCCTGCACCTCGACTCTGTGTGCGGGCGGTGCCACCTCCGTAGACAGAGGATGAAGCCGAAGCCCAGACACTGAGGCGTCGCCCAAGGGCCCAGAAAGGGGCAGAGCGGGCATCGACCCCAGGCTGAGTGGCTCCCAACGCCCTGCTCTCTCTCTATCCCACCCCCCCACCTCCACCGCCGTCTAACCAAGGTCAAAGCCGGTTTTCTTCCAATGACTTTTCAGAAGTGACTCGGGGAGATGACATGGAGCACGGAACACGGCGCCACGTTCTCCTGCTGCAAACAGACGCCACCCTTTCACCCGGCGACTGTGCCTTAACCCAGCCCCGGGGAGGCGTCCGACCGAGGGAGGGGCTCACCTGGGTCCGAGATGTTGAGCAGGCGGCAGGAGTAGGGGTCCTCGCGGTCCTCCACGGGCACCTCGCAGCCCCGGGCGCCGATGATGAACTTCACCAGCACTCTGCGGCGGGAGGGGGGTGACACGGGCACGGTCATGGCCACGGCGCCTCGCCCTGCGTGTGCACATTCTCCCCTCCCCTGCTACCCCCCCGGGAAGAGAGGCTGCGGCCTTCGCTCTGTGAGTCCGCGGGGCGACGCAGAGGGACCTACCGCCGGCTGAGTGCGGGGTGCTGGAGCGAGTGCCGCAGCCAGGTGCTTCTGATCACGTCCCGCAGCGCGCGGTGATTGCGGGCGGACAGCACGCCGACTACGACGTCATAGTGGCCGGGTGCCCCCGGAGGGAGTGGGGCCAGCGGGTCTAGAAACAAGAACATAAGTCAGAAACGCCATGTCTCATGACTACGTGTAACAAGGAGCATAAACATGTTTATTACAACACAATTGTATGTTTGTAGCCCCAACTGGTGTGGCTCAGTGGATAGAGCATCAGCCTTCGGACTGAAAGGTCCCAGGTTCAATTCCGGTCAAGGGCATGTACCTTGGTTACTGGTTGTGGGCACATCCCCAGTAGGCGGTGTGCAGGAGGCAGCTGATCAATGTTTCTTTCTCAACGATGTTTCTAGCTCTCTATCCCTCTCCCTTCCTCTCTGTAAAAAGTCAATAAAATATGTTTAAAAAATAAATAAATAAAAATATGCTTTCAAAGGTGAAGTCCTAGCTTAATATTTAGCGATTTAGCATGCAGGTTTGGGAGTGAAGCTGAGAAACTCCCATGCTGGGAAGTATCGCACCCTTATTAACACCAAGAAACTCCCTAGCCAGCAAACCCGCCATGGCTCCCTAAATATTCCAAAGCATGAAGGCGGGGAAGCGACGTTTCTAGAAGAAAAATCAAGTGACAAGTCACGTGAACAGCTCCTTTTTGACTGCCGTAAGGTCTGGTGGGCGGGATCACGTTTTTCAAACGTGTCCTGAGACTGAAGGGAAAGATTACTCTGTCCCCGCTCCTGTCACCAGCTTCAAAGCTTGAGAGCGACGGGCTTATAAATAGCTCTGATGAGGGATCCATGTCATCTCTTCCTCCCAGGGTGGGAACTGATCCAAAGTGCGTCCAAAAATAAACGACCTTTCCTGCAGTAAGTGCATGTCTTTATGCGCCACAGGGTCCAGGCATTCAATCGAACAACAACGAAAATGTGTTGACCTTTTTTTTTTTTCCCCCAAAAGGCCAATTAAAATAATCAAAAGAAAATCGAAGGGCATGCCATAACCATGATAGGAATACAGGAATTTCTGTGTAGAGACCTCTTTTCCACCAGAGGTATATTTCCTGAAGGTATTTCAATTCTAAATGGAATTGAACAGAGCCGAAATCGGTGTGGCTCAGTGGATAGAGCGTCGGCCTGCAGACTGAAAGGTCCCAGGTTCGATTCCGGTCGGGGGCATATACCTTGCTTGCGGGCACAGCTCCAGTGTGGGGCGTGCAGGAGGCGGCTGATCGATGTCTCTCTCTCATTGATGTTTCTGACTTTCTATCCCTCTCCCTTGCTCTCTGTGAAAAAATCAATAAAATATACTAAATGGAATAGAGATACTTGTTATTTTATCCCACCGTGAATCTTGCGCTAACACCAATTCTTCTCAGGTGACATCTGTCACAAGGGGGCAGAAATCTTGAAAATGGGGAAACCATACGAGATCACAGATCTACGGAGACCAATCATCACACGCACCACCAGCATGCCCTCCCCAAACACCTCTCTAGCAAAGGCATCCGCCAGGATTCCACCCTTCTCTCTAAAGTCCAAGGAGTGTTGTCCTGCCAGCCAGTGTGGCTCAGTGGTTGGGCACCAATCTATGACCCAGGAGGTCACCATTCTGAGTTTAGGGTACATGCCTGGGTTGCGGGCTCTAGAAACCATTTAAAAAAAAAAAATCGAGGAGTGTTTACTGGGTATCAGGCACTGTTCTGGCTGTTTTATTAACTGAATGTTCATTTTAAAAAAAACCTCTGAGGTCATCATTTTATAAATAAGGAAACAATACAGACAAAAGGAGCTCAGAGGAGGTATTTGGGATGAACCAGCCCCAGACAAAGCTGCAAACAAGCTCACCATGTGTTTTCGGTCTCTCCCTGCCCCAAGTCTGTTTCAATTAGACAGATGTGTTACCTCGGGAGCAAAACACCAAGCCCTCTAAACACTGGTTGAATGAATATGCTTTTTCCCAACTACCTTCGAGAAGTCCTGTGGTCACATCATTTTTCTAAATTAACCTTTACGAAATTCCTCCCTACACATCATCCCAAACCAATATGTTGTATTTCCTAATATACTTTATTGATTTTTTTTTTCCCGAGAGGAAGGGAGAAGGATATAGAGTTAGAAACATCGATGAGAGAGAGAGACATCAGCTGCCTCCTGCACAGCCCCTACCGGGAATGTGCCCGCCACCAAGGTACATGCCCTTGGCCGGAATCTATCCACTGAGCCAAACCAGTTAGGGCCTAATATGTTATTTTTTAAAAAATCTTTTGTATTGATTTCAGAGAGGAAGGGTGGAGAGAAGGAGAGGGAGAGGGGTAGGGAGAGAGAGAGAGAAATATCAATGATGATGCACACCCCACACTGGGGATCAAGCCCACAACCTGGCCTGTGCCCTGACCTCAGAATCGAACCGTGACCTAGGGTTCATAAGTCAACGCTCAACTACTGAGTCCCACCAGCTGGTCCCAACCCAGCGTTGTGAGCAAGGCACCCTTTGTCTGTCTTCTCCAGTCCTGGGGTGTCTGCACCCCACGGCTTTCACAGGAGACCTGCCCTCCCTCCCCAGGTGCCCGGCCTCACTGCGGTTCAGCTGTTCAAGCTGAGGGGCCGCATCAGGCCAGTACCGGCTGCAAACATGACGCCCCAACGTCGGTCAGGGCCTGCTCAGCTGTCACCTCTTCAGAGGCCTCCCGACCTCCACGTAAAACAGCAGCCTCGCCTTCTCCAGCCCCCGACACTGTTCTGCTGCTGCAGTACTGACCACTGCCCCTGCGGTTTTTCACTTTAGCATTTTGCTTTTATTTATTATCTAAAATATATGTTTATTGATTTCAGAGAGGAAGGGAGAGGGAGAAACATCCATGATGAGAAAGGATCACTGATTGGCTGCCTCCTACACACCCCACACTGGGGATCAAGCCCAAAACCGAGGCATGTGCCCTTAACCAGGAATTGAACCGTGACCTCTTGGTTCATAGGTCATCGCTCAACCACTGAGCAACACCGGCCGGGCTCAAATACTAGGGGTACCGGTTAACAATGCGGATTTTTTTCGAAAGGTGGAATTACGAATATGTTGACATATATGCGATTTGATACGCATGCTATTTTGTTGTATTGTTCCTTCAGATTACCACTGGCACACGCACTTTCTGAGTTCGACGAAGTGGAAAATTGCATCTCTCAATGGTCTGCCTCAAAACAAGAAAAGTCCTATTGGGTCCAGACCCACAAATTGCCTGAAAGATGGGGGAAACGTGTAGCTAGCGATGGACAGCACTTTGAATAAAGCACTTTTGATGTTTCTCTTGAAATTATCCTGTTTCCTTTTATTAGCTATCGACAGGTTAGTAATGTGGATTAAGAGTTAACCGGTTAAACATACAGATTAACAATTTTAAGAACTGCAAACAGTCAATCCTAACGTTCACAACTTTTGGAAAAGGGAACAGCTGTTTGGGAGAAGAATGGCTAAAAAAAATAATAATAAATGTCCCCACGTTGTTAAAAAAAAAAAACAAGCAAAGAAGCCCTGATGGGGTCGGCTCAGCGGATAGAGCGCCGGCCTGCGGACTGAAGGGTCCCGGATTTGATTCCGGTCAAGGGCTTGAACCTTGGTTTCAGGCACATCCCCAGGAGGGAGTGTGCAGGAGGCGGCTGATGGATGTCTCTCTCTCACCGGTGTTTCTAGCTCTCTATCCCTCTCCCTTCCTCTCTCTCTAAATATATATATATAATTTTTAAGATAATAATTTATATTATTATTTAAAATATACATATATTTTTTAAAAATAAAATAAACCAGCAAACAAAAAAGCAGGACGACCGCCTCATCTTTCCAAGAGCCTTCGAGGTGTCTTTAAAGGTCCTGGGGACCCCTAAGTCGCGCTCAGGCCGGAGGGACCCCTTCATACACACACACAAAACCCAATGGGCACCTGCCAGGGTGCAACGCGCTCCACGGCGGAGGCTGGGGCGCGCGGCCAGACCCAGGCTCCCTGCCCGGGAGGGGACGTGCGAGAGCGGATGCGCCGGGGATGCGGGCCAAGGCGGTGTGTGGCTCCCGTGCGTTTCTTCGGGAGCCAGACGCTCGCCCCCCGCACTCGCAGGTGCGGCTCCGCGCGCCGCCCGCCTCGCGCCCGCGCCCGCCTTTGCGGAGCGACTCCGACCGCAAAAGTTTGCTGAGATGCAAACGGCAGCCCGTTTCTGCGCCGCAGCCACTCCGTGTCCGCCACGCCCGCCCCCTCCGGGCCCCGCAGGCCGTCCCCGCGGCGCCCCGAGCTCGGCCTGCACCCCACGAGCCGGACGCGCGCAGACGAGAGTGCCCCCAAGTTTTCCCTACTTTACGGCCCGCGGAAGGAAAAGGTCCCCCACAACCCGGACCCCCAGCTCCGTGTCCGCCCCACACCCCACCCCGGCGGCCCGGCCCGTTAGCCCGGCCCGGCCCGGCCCTCACCTGCGGGGGACACGGCGGGCGGCGGGGAGCGCAGCCGCAGCCAGAGGTGCAGCGCCGCGCCGAGCACGCACGGGCCCAGCAGCACCAGCCAGTTTCGCATTGGCCGCCCCCGCCGGCCCCACCTCGCGCCCCCGTCGCGCGCCGGGCCCTCCCGCGTCCCGGCGGAGGGCAGGGAGCCTGCTGAGGGAGCGATCGACGCCCGGGCGACGGCCGCCGGGGGCTCCCGCCGCCGTGCAGGTGCCTCGCGGCTTCCGGCCGCGCGCCGGGGACCCTCAGATGCGGGCGGCGGCGGCGGCGGCCGCTTTCGCGGTCGGAGCCCCGCCCCTCGCCGGGCATCCCCACGCCCCTCACTCGGCCCCGCCTTCTTCGCTCTCGCTGACCCCGCCCCTTTTCTTGCCCCGCCCACCCCCGCTAGCCTGCCGGGAGTTGTAGTCCTGCACCCGGCCCCAGGCGGGGCGGCGCACCAGTTAGTCCGGAGGCCCATAAACAACATTTCCCAGAAACCCATGCTCTCGCTTGCGTCACTCGGAGGGCGCGGCGGCGACGCGCGAGGCCCGACACTGAGCGTGCGCGTCTTTTTTTTTCACACCTTCTTTGCTACCCCGTCTTCCTTCAAGGCTTTGGAGGAGGGAATGCCTAGGAGGCGGGAGTGAGCCCCGCCCCGGCGAAGGCCCGAGGAGCTGGAAGAGCAGGACCCGCTGGCCCCCCTGGGCGGGCGCCCAGAACCCCCGCGGGGCACAGCATCCAAGAGGCCGTGTCTGCAGGCTGGGGAGCCGCGAACCGGGCTGCATTCAGAGGACACGTCATCGCCCAGCCAGCTGGAGCCCAGGGTGGAGCTCCTACCCGGAAGTGCTGTTGGGGTGTGTGGCCGCCACCCCCATCCCCCATCCATGCATTCCTGAGGGTCCGAGGCAGGAGGCGTGGGGAGGATGCCACCTGCCTCAGGGACAGAGACGCTGCGCCCAGCGGGGAGTCCCAGTAGGCACCGGACGGGATGTGGGGTGATGCCCCACTGGTTTTCCCCAAAGACATGCATTCCACAGCCTGGCACTCCCCCCTCCCCTCCAGCCCCACCCCTACCCCTGCCCAGGGAACTGTCAGCGCGGCGTTCAAAGCCTGCTTTCCGTCCACACAGCCTTGGATGGTCAGCACCGCCCTTTTCAAGGTGTGTCAGATACACCCTCCAATGCCCAGGAGTCGAGGCTTAGCAAGTGCCCCAAAGACAAAAACAAAAATAGCAGTAGGATCTTTGACTGCGGCCACCAAACCACCTTTTTACTGAAGTAAAAACAGAGGGACAGGAACGTGCACAAATCCAACGCGGACAGCTGGAAGGACTTCCACAACCTGGCCCCCCGGGGTGCTAGGAATGGGGTGCACGGGAGAGGGAAGACCTCTGCTTGTGAGCAACCACAGGGGCGCGGGGACACTGCATCCCTCTAAACCAGCGGTTCTCAACCTGTGGGTTGCGACCCCTTTGGGGGTCGAACGACCCTTTCATAGGGGTCGCCTAAGACCCTCGGAAAATGCAGATATTGACATCACGATGCATAACGGTAGCAAAATTTCATGGTTGGGGGTCACTACCCCATGAGGAACTGTATGCAAGGGTCGCGGCCTTAGGAAGGTTGAGAACCGCTGCTCTAAATGGACTTGCAAGAGGTGGTTCCTTCCTATGGAAAGTGGGGTGGGGTGAGAGGTCAGATGCTGGGGACCAGGGAGGTCAGATGCTGGATAGCCAACCTGGAAACACAGTGACAGCCGCCCACCACAGGCACACACACCGCCCCCCCCCCGCCTTCCTTTCTGAAATAAAAGTACATTTTCTGAAAATGAAAAGAAAAAGTGAGAATGTTACAATGCAGAAACCCAAGGACAGAGGAGACTGCACACCGGAGGGTGGCTGAGCAGGGACGGGTGGGGCAGGGAGCTGCGTGCATGCGTGTTCCCGGGGGGGGGGGGGTGGTCCCGAAGAGGAGGTGCTGCATCACCGGGGCGTCAGAGGATGGTGCACAAGAACTTCTTCTCCCGGAACGGGTTTTCCGACGCAGGCACGGGGACGAGGAGCGGGTCCTCGCGGACGTGGGCCTCGCAGTAGGCCAGCAGGTCCGCGGCGGCCTGGGACACCTGCGGGGACACAGGACGGGCGCGGGGTGAGGGCCAGTTCCCAGCGTGTGTGGGAGACTGGACCCTCGGAGGAGGACAGGACGGGCTGTGTGAACAGCCAGGAGCAAGGCCATGCTCAGTCTGGGGACAGGCTGTCTGCAGACCGAGGAGAAGGTTGGATCTCTGCTTCTGAGGGGAGAGAGGCCGCTCCAGACCCACTACCTGGCGGAATGGAAAGGGAGGCATTATTACAGTTAATAATGCGGATGGATGCCGGAGCCGGCGTGGCTCAGTGGATAGAGCGTCGGCCTGCGGACTGAAGGGTCCCAGGTTCCATTCTGGTCAAGGGTATGTACCTTGGTTGCGGGCACAACCTCAGTGGGGGGCATGCAGGAGGCAGCTGATCGATGTCTCTCTCTCATCGATGTTTCTGACTCTCCCTTCCTCTCTGTGAAAAATCAATAAAATATACTTTAAAAAATAATAATAATGCAGATTGACCATTAACCAGTTAAAAATGCAGTTGACCGTTAACCCGTTAATAATACGGATTAAGCATTAACTGGTTGATAATGCAGATTAACTCTTAACCGGTTAAAAATTCGGATTAATTATTAGCCGGTTAATAATACGGCTTAGTTCTTAACCGGTTAACAATTCGGATTTTGTAATCAAAGAAAACACGGTAATTTCAAAAGAAATTTCAAAAGTGCTTTATCCAAAGTGCTGTCCATCGCTAGCTACACGTTTCCCCATCTTTCAGGCAACTTGTGGGTCCGGTCCCAATAGAACTTTCCTTGTTTCGAGGCAAACCATTGAGAGACCCAATTTCCCACCCCTTCGTATGTTTTGAATTACGTGCTGCTCAGAAAGTGCACATGACATCATGAACAAGTGGTCATCCAAAGGAGCAAGGTCTGGTTAGCAATGTTTAATCTTTCTGCAAGTTGTTTTTTGAGTTTGACATGCATCTTCATCCAATAATGCTTGTCATTGTTGGTCTTCAAACTTTTTCAGTTGACCCGGAAGTTCTTTGTCTTTCATATCAAAATCATCACGTGTGAAGCATTTAAATCAGCATTCACAAGTATCTTGAGTTGGAGCATGCTCACCCTAAGTTTCCCGAAGTGTAAGATAATTTTCAGCAGCCCTTTTCTTCAAAATAACGAATTAAAACTTCCAGCAAATGCTCTTTTTTTTTTTTTGGCACGAAATTCGACATTTTTAAGCATCAAAATATCTATAATGTTAACACCTTCTGCCAATTGGACATAGGAACTTTTGAAGCTTGTCAATACAACAAAATAGCATACACATCCAATCGAATATAGATCAACTTATGTGTAACTACTTCTATTGAAAAAAATGCACATTAACCGGTTCACCTAGTAAACACCTGAAAAATATTTCCGTGTGAAGAACACAATTTTTCGTGTGCCTCTGTTTATGGTTCACAGCGCCCTCTGCTGGCCTGAAGCTGACTTGCTACGTTTTAATTGTTCTTCCTTGCCCTGGATCTGTTTACCTGTTCAGACGCCTGTGAGCATCTATGCAGGTGGATCTGACTCCTTTAATTTCCAGGGGGCACTGCGCCAGGGCTGGGGCACTGCAGGTGGGGGCGCGAAAATGGGGCTCTCGCCGAAACCGGTTTGGCTCAGTGGATAGAGCATCGGCCTGTGGACTGAAGGGTCCCAGGTTTGATTCCGGTCAAGGGCATGTACTTTGGTTGTGGGCACATCCCCTGTAGGGAGCATGCAGGAGGCAGCTGATGGATATTTCTCTCTCATCGATGTTTCTAGCTCTCTATCCCTCTCTCTTCCTTTCTGTGGAAATCAATAAAATATATATTTTTAAAATATGGGGCTCTCTTGGGACAGCGAGTGGAGGATGGCTTGGGACCACGTTCCTGTCTCACATCCGTGTGTCTGTGTCCCTCGCTGCCCCGTGTCTGCAACACCCTAACCCCCTTGCTACCAGTGCCTGGCGCTGCTGGTCTCCAGGGATGTTCCTGTCACCTCTGAAGGTGGTACTGCCCTGCATGCCCCCGTTTCTCTTCCAAGAAAACCAACGGTTCCTATTTCGCCTCCTGTTCTTCTTGTAGGATCACTGGTGGTTGGCTTAGCCACACCCCTCTGGGTGAGAGTGGAGTCCTGGGTAACAGGACCCAGTTCCTGAGGAGGTCACAAGTGCCCAATTGATTGGTTGATTGAATTGATTGATTGATCGATTTCAGAGAGGAAGGGAGGAGGAGAGAGAGATAGAAACATCCATGATGAGAGAGAATCATGGACCGGCTGCCTCCTGCACGCCCCACACTGGGGATCGAACCTGCAACCGGCCATGCGCCTGACTGGGAATCCAACCTGAGACCCTTCAGTCCACAGGCTGACGCTCTATCCGCTGAGCCACACCGGCCAGGGCACAAGTGCCCAGTTTTAAAAAAATGAACCGGCTAAAACCAGTTTGGCTCAGTGGATAGAGCGTCGACCTGCGGACTGAAAGGTCCCAGGTTCGATTCCGGTCAAGGGCATGGACCTTGGTGGCGGGCACATCCCCAGTGTGAGGTGTGCAGGAGGCAGCTGATGGATGTCTCTCTCTCATCGATGTTTCTAACTCTCTATTCCTCTCCTTTCCTCTCTGTAAAAAATCAATAAAATATATTGAAATAAATAAATAAATAAATAATAAATAAAACCAGCAGCCTGGGGTCACTGTGGGATTTTATTCACTGTGACATTTCCGGGGGAAAAGAGGTGGTTAACACAGACCCAGTTTTTAGCACAGGATCTCCACGGTTGCACTGTAATTACAAGCTTCGGGAGAAAACGTTACAATTGCTGGCGTCACCTTCCACGACAAGGGGATGACATAATTACTACCCTGGCCGTGACAGCCTGCATTTGTCCTCACACCTATTTCCCAGCAACCCCCGGGCTCTAACAATAGGACTTGGGATCAATTACAGGCCTCTTTGATGTCTCTGCCGGGTCCGCCCCCCACCCCCTGACTCCAGAGAAAACAAAGCAGGATTATAGTGGGGAGCACCGCCAAGCTGCCGCTCCCTCGGTGATGGTGGGTGATGGTGTCTTTGACAAGGTCAGACTCGGCATTCACTCCGCTCAGCCAGCGTGGCTCAGGGGTTGAGCATCAACAGATGAACCAGGAGGTCACGGTTCCATTCCAGGTCAAGGGCATGTGCCCGGGTTGTGGGATCCATCCCCAGTGGGGGGCGTGGAGGAGGCAGCCGATCCATGATTCTCTCTCATGGTCGATGTTTCTCTCTCTCCCTCTCGCCAACCATGAGTTTGACATGCTTGCTCTAACCATCCCGCACAGGGGATGGAGCCTGCAACCAGGGCAGGTGCCTAACCAGCCAGGGCTCCACGCTGAGGTCTTGCTTGCTTATTAGCACAACAAAGGAGCTAAATACAGCCCTGAGGACCCAGCGTACACCTGGAGACGCCTCATACCGGGCATCATCACCTGACCCCTGACCCCTGACCTTGGCAATGCTGAAGCAGACTGCTGGCAGGTGTGGGCTGAGGGCGGGGATCGGGGCCGAGGCTTACCTTCACCCGGTCCATGCAGGCTTCCATCTTGAGCTGCTCCACAGCCTTGCGGGCCTGGGAGATGCTGGTGGTGCTGCAGCCGGACATGCCCTCCTTCCTCCCGCGGCCCCGGAAGCCCCGGAGCGGCCGAGAGCGAGGGCAGAGGGCACAAGCGCTGCTGCTTCCCGAGGGCGAGGCGGGGCCTCCTCAGCACGGGGGGGGGGGTTCCCCGCCACCTGCCGCTGGCTGCTGTGGGAAGGATGTTTTGTCACGTTCTTGGTGCATTAAAGAAGCTAACTTTTGCCGAAACCGGTTTGGCTCAGGGGATAGAGCGTCGGTCTGCGGACTGAAGGGTCCCAGGTTCGATTCCGGTCACGGGCATGTACCTTGGTTGCGGGCACATCCCCAGTGGGGGGGCGTGCAGGAGGCAGCTGATTGATGTCTCTCTCTCACCGATGTTTCTAACTCTCTATCCCTCTCTCTCCCTCTCTGTAAAAAATCAATAAAATATATATATTTTTAAAAAAAGCTAACGTTCCCTTACTGCTTCACAAACAGCGACCACAGAATCCCTCTCCCTGAGCTGCGGTCAGTCTCTTCCTGCCTGAGTGTGTCCAGAGAGAATGAAATGCTGAGAGAAAGGGGAAATCCACGGGCTCAGAAAGGGAACACATCGGGGGGATTTCTAAAAGACGCCGCTTCAGCCGAAACCGGTGTGGCTCAGTGGCTAGAGCGTCGGCCTGCAGACTGAAAGGTCCCGAGTTTGATTCCGGTCAAGGGCATGCACCTTGGTTGTGGTCACATCTCCACTGTGGGGCGTGCAGGAGGCGGCTGATCGATGTCTCTCTCTCATCGATGTTTCTGACTTTCTATCCCTCTCCCTTCCTCTCTGTAAAAAAAAAATAAATAAAATATATTTTTTAAAAAATAAAGAAAAAACTTGGACATGTGGGGCCGTCCTAGTGCCTTAGTCCGAGGTGCACCCGACAAGCAGATCCTCCTCCAGGGAGACCCTTCTTCAGCCGCACCTCTGCCCTCCCCGACCCCCCGCCCCATTGTTACTTCTAAGGCAAATCAGAGCCGCGCTCCCCAAAGCCCTCAGCGAGCGCCCGCATTTCAGCACCAGCATCAGGGGACAGCCACCCTGGACCCGGCTGGAGGCAGGTGTGCCAGGGGGCGGGAAGCAACAGAACGCAGGGTGGTGCCCCACCCCCCGAAAGCATGTCCCCCCAGTCACATGCCAACGGGCCGGTCCCCCTGTGCAGGACGGTCCTGTGCGGGGGGACAGGGGCGACCCCCAGGAGAGCAGCGCGCGCCCCGGACCCGCAAGGACCCGGGTCCCCGGAGCCTCGCTGCCCCAGGAGCCGCGTCCTGCACGGTCTGTACGCACCTGAGTCGCCGGAGGGTCCCGGGTGCGAGCAGCCGCGCACCTGCCCGCGCACCTGTGCTGGCAGCTCCGCGGGCGCCGGATCCGGCGGGACGCTCCCGCCCGTGGAGCCGCCGCTCACGCGCGGGCTTTGTCTGCCGCCCGGCGCGCGCGGGGGGCCGGGCAGCGCGGCATCGTCCCCGTGCGCGCGGGGCGGGAGCCGTCAGCAGCGCCGGCCCCGAAAGGCGACAGGCGGCGGCCAAGCCCGGAGCCGGGTCTGCCCTGCCCGCTGCGGTGGCTCAGCCCTGCATCCTACGCCGCAGGGACTACGGGCGGGCGGCGACTCCCCGGGCGCCCGGAGGGGCAGCCGAACCCGCCCGCCCTACACGTCACTGCTGCGTCACGGGGGCTCCCTCTCTCAGCCCCGCCCCCACTTCTCTCCTTTACCCCTCTTCGCCCCCGTATAGGCTCCCTGCGCCCCGACCCCCTTACAGTGCGCGCGCCCCAGGCCCAGGGAGGGAGGGGGTGCAGGTGGATTCCTAAGGCGCCAAGGGGGACCCCTGTGCGGGTCGCACCCCGCGCCTCGGCTGGCGTGGGGCGTAGCAGCGGGGCGTGTGTAAAAACCGCCTTCCCCTCGCTTTATGGCATTTACTCCCGGCCGAGCGGCAGCGAGCACAGAGGAAGGGCCGTCACTGACAGAGGTGTCCGCTGCAACATGTACACGAGGTTTCGTGCGGAATAAATAACCCCCCGGATTCACGTTTATTTTACATAAAAATAGAACATTGCACTCTGTACAGGACCGGTCACTTTGCATATTTCTTTAAATGACGGAAATCGGCTTTAAAAATAAAGGACGGAGCAGCCACCCTCCTCTGATGGGGCTGGTTTAACGTCGGTAGAAAAGTGAGCAGACGGCAGCTGCCGTTTGTAAAACAAGCAGGTCACTGCCGCGCGGACAGGAGCAAGGTCACCATCGCTGCCCCCCGGGCCTCGGAGCCCGGATCTGCTCCAGGCAAAGGGTGCGGCTCGGGGTCACAGCCATGCCCCGACCACCTGCATCCATCCACGCAGCCTCAGGAATGGTGTTCCCTCAGTTTTTACGCAGAATGCTCTAGAAAGCCTGGAAGTTACAAAAGTAGTTCTGTAAACACCGTAGGAGTCCAATTTTCATAGAAATGCGCCCGTCTTCTCTGGCGGGAACATGTGTGTCATGTGGTCACGGTCACCCAGCTATTAGTGTCTTCACAGCCGATGCGGCGCTGCCAGGGGACACGCGGCCGCAGCCCAGGGCGGCTGCTCCAGGAGCTTGGGGTTTGGTCCTGACATTTGCGGGCAGCGCGCTGGGCGCACAGCGAGGTGTCTCCATTGTCGCTGGGATCCTCGGGTGGCACAGTCAGCAGAACCAGGGTGCAAACTGTCCCGCCGCCGGTCATCCAGCCTTTGTAAGACCGAGCGAGCTGTCACCTCCGTGGGCAGCGCCTCTCACACGTGGGCCTGACCCTGATGTCTCGCTGGCTGTGCCCGCTCTGCGGGGAGCCGGGCATCCCTTTTAGCCACTCAGCTGAGGGCAGGCGGTGGCTAGTGTTATGGGTTTGGGACAGGACTTTATGGACGGAGGACGTGTCTATAATCAGAGCTACTCCCGTCCTTGGGTGAGGCTGGCGACAAACCCTGGGTCTGTCTGAGCTCAGGCTTGGCAGCAGCTGCCGTTGTACTCTGAGCATCCTTAGAGGTCGGTTTCCGGTAACCAGCAGCCTGTAAAGTCCAGGAATCATCAGATCCTCACTTCCTGACCCTTTCCTTTCCTTTTTTGGAGGGAAAGGGGCACGGGGAGGAGTTATCTTAGCATGAACTTCTGGAATAATAGAAACAGGGGCTCCTAATCTCTTCAGAAGAAACTGGGCAGATGTGACTGACTCACGCCGGCTGCCACCCCCTCCCACCCACCCCTCACAGCGAGACCCTGCGCCAGCCCCGGGAGCCGCGGAGGTGCGTGCGGATGGAGAGGTCTGTGATGATCTGGAAGGGGTTTGCTCGTTTCTTCAGGCCCAACCCCCCAGACGGAAGCCCCGGATCTGGCTGGACGCCCCGCCACCCTCAGCCGGCCGCGTAGCTGCTCAGGAAGGAGCAGAACATGGGCTGCTTCAGGCGCTGCTGGTCCTTCCGGCACCAGGCGATCACCGTGCCCTCGCTGTTCGCCGTGTACAGGTGGTGGCCGTCACAGGAGAACGTGAGGCTGCGGGAGAGAGAAGACATCCACGCAGTGACCCTTAACACGGTGACCACACAGGGGTCTGGGTGACCACACAGGGGTCTGGGTACAGAAGGAACGCTCTCTGCACGCCTGCCATGGCAGCTGATTGACATGTGGGTTCTCTAGCGGGCGACACGGAGCAGTGTGGGCTCCATCCCTTCCCTCCCCCCTTTCCTGCTCCTCCCTGTTTATCCTTTATGACTCCCACACCTTCACTGGGGCACAGGGACCTTTAAAATGTGACAGTCCTACCTTTTCTCTTTACAGAAATAAATGATGTATGGAGATACTTAATTCCGCTTAAATATAAAAAACAATTGATCCATTTAGGGTCATTAAACTTGAACATAAAAGTATCTAATAGGGCAGAATCTGAATTCCTTATGGCTAATCCGGTTTTAGGCCGTGCGGGTCGGTCCTGTCTGGCACGGCCTGGGCCGTCCGTCACATGACCATCTTCAACAGGAAGGCCTTTGCTGAGCCGCCTGCGGCCGGTCAGCGAGACTTGGTTCCTGACTCAGAGTTAAGCTCCAGGAAGACAGGGCTTGGGCCTCCGTTAGCCACTGGGGCTGGGCACCCTGGGGGTGGTAAGTGTTGGCTGTTTATGAAACTCCCATCACAGACTGCTTGAGGTCTGCGTGCGTTCACGTCCAACAAAAACGCACTTGCAGAGTCCAGCGTGGAGTGGGGGGTGAGGGTAGGGACGAGGGGTTGGGGGAGATGGGGAGGGGGTGTAGGCTCACCTGACGATGGGCTTGCTGGACTTGGGGAACGCGATCTCCCGCACAGGCTTCAGGTCCCACGTGCTCCACAGCCTGGAGGGAGAGGCGCTGCCGTTATGCCCACGAAGTCCCTTCGCGGAGAAAGCCCACCCACTTGTTAATTTGCTAACGATCACCCAGAAGGACGCACAATACAGAGCAGCAGCTGCTTCTGGGAAGTTGGAGGGATGGGGAACACTGAGCATCATGAGAGAGGTCTGTTTCCAGTCTACTGTCAATCTTCGACGGTTAACAGAGAACACCAGCTTTCAAAGCTGCACTAACGCTGTCTTTCAGAAAGAAAACTTGAGCAGCTGAAGGCGTTTTAAACTTCTAACGGCTAAATATGAATATGCCTGGATGTTAAAAACTCTTTTGGACACGGCTGTGCCCTCGGGAACACGGCAGCCCTCACCCGCGCCTCACCTCACGGTGCCGTTTTCCAGGCCCCCCGCGATCACGTTGATGGACACGCCCTCCGGCTGGTTGGAGAAGGCCACGGAGCAGATGACCTCTCTGCAGTGCACGTGGCCCACCAAGTCCCCGTTCACCGTCCAGAGCCTGAGGTCACTGCCTCCGCCAGCTGAAACCAAAACCAGCGCAGGTCAGCGAGGTGGCACCTCCCTGCACCGCCCCTGGGCCTGACAGGCAGCTCCTGGCAGCACTGAACAAAAGAAAGGATGGCCTGCTAGATGACCCAAGTGGAAAGCTGGTCCTTTTCTTTTTATGGCTGAGAGTCTTGCGGATGTCCCCCATTTCCCTCAACGGGGGACCAGGGAATGAACCTGCAGCCCAGGTGCCTGCCCATGACCAGGCACAGAACCGGGCCCTGGTGCGCAGGCTGACGCTCTGCCATGGAGCCGCCACGGAGCCACCCCGGCCGGGAGCCTGGGTGCATGTGAACACGCACACGTGCTGTTAACAGAGCACTGGCCGTGGAGGGACTGGGAGCGGCACCCTCCAGCGTCACTGTGACGTGACCAGCGGGCCGAGAGCATGGCGGGCTGTGGCCTGAGCGTGGCCTGGGGCCGGCTCACCTGAGTCGCACACGGTGGCGATGTCACCCGTCGTTTCGCTGGCCGAGACGGCCGTGACGGGGCTTTTGTGTCCGGCCAGAGTCTGTACGTAGCACAGCCTGGAAGACCAAAACCATGAATGTGCATCTGAACATGAAGTATAATTATACGCTCTTTTTTAATATATATATATATATATCTTACTGATTTTTTACAGAGAGGAAGGGAGAGGGATAGAGAGTTAGAAATATCGATAAGAGAGAGACATCGATCAGCCGCCTCCTGCACGCCCTCTACTGGGGATGTGCCCACAACCAAGGTGCATGCCCTTGACCGGAATTGAACCTGGGACGTTTCAGTCTGCAGGCTGACACTCTATCCACTGAGCCAAACCGGTTAGGACAAATTATATGCTCTTATTGGTAGAATTCTTTCCCTCAGTACATGTCCTACTATTCGTAAGGCATTCCTAACTGTCTTCCTCACTGGCCGGAAGTTACACAATGTCCCTCCGTGAGAACTGCCACCTTCCGCCGGCTGAGCGGCCCGGGACCCGCGGTACCTGTTCAGGTCCCAGATGACGCAGGTGCCGTCGCGGCTCACGCTGATCAGGATGCTGTAGGGTTTGCAGACGCACAGGCTGGTGACCTCCTCTGTGTGCCCGTACAGGTGCACCTGGGACTCCATCTCGATCTCTGCAGGCTGATGGTCAAAAGGAAGGCAAGTGTAAGATAAAAGCAGGGACAAAAGGGGTCCTAGCATTTACCTCAAAAATAAAGACACCCCCCCCCCAAATAAATAAATAAATAAATAAATAAAGACACCCAGCCAGACCCGCCCAGACCCGCCGCGCTGCCCGGACCCACCGCGCTGCCCGCCATCCTGTTGGCGTAGGCCGTGATGACGCCACACCGGCTCCCGGTGAACAGCTGGCAGCTGTCGGGCACCCACGCGCAGCTGGTCACCTGGGCAAGGACAAATGGCAGAGGAGCGTGTTAAAAAGCAGCAGAAATGCTGCTACTTTCTAATAACTATTTTCAAAATACAGGACCACAAAACTTGAGGGGAACATTTTACTTGCAATGATTACAATGGTGCGAAGATACACAAAGAGAGTATTCTGCAACTTTAACCAGGTGCCTAAAGCTGCTTCCAAATTAAAATGTTTATGCAGCTACATTTTTCTGTGTACATAAGCTTATAAGATTTCTCTCTCTCTCTCTCTCTCTCTCTCTCTCTCTCTTACACACACACACACACACACACACACACGGCCATTTGTTCCTAATTCATCAGAAAATGAAGACAAAGGGACAGCAGGACTCTCGTCTCTATGATGGTGATGATGAAGACTGTCAGTGCGTGAGTCTTCACGTAATATTCTAATGAGCTTTCTCAAGAGCTAATGAGTGACAGAGTGTGGCCTCGGTGAGCGTGTCTCGCGTCATTCCCGGCACCGCAGCTCACCTGGTGCTGCGGGGAGCCCTGGATGAAGTTGACGGGCGGCTCGCTCTGCTTGCTCTTCAGCCTCAGGATGTTGTCGGCGTAGCCCCAGCTCAGGATGGCCGACCACTGGATGTCCGTGCTGTTCATGCTGCGCACGCCTGCGGGGAGGGAGGGGGGGCTCAGGCTCCGGTGCCCGCAGCCCCGACACACAGGGCCCGGGCTGGAGCTGGCCCAGCAGCACAGCACGTGGGCAAAGCCACCCTCACGTCCACAGGAGGAGCGGTTTATGCTCATCCCATTCCTTTACTCCGCATGCTTCCTTTTCCTCTGTCTCAGGGATTTTTGTAAAGACAGTAATGGCCAAGCTCTCTCTCGTCATGTTCTGTACCGATTCGTTTCTCCCATCCAAGTACTAACCAGGCCCGACCCTGCTTAGCTTCCGAGATCAGATGAGATCGGGCGCGTTCAGGGTGGTATGGCCGTAGACTGCACCGATTCATTTCTACAGTGAACATGAACCAGATGCTGGGTGAACAGCTGCCCAGATACCATCCCTGTTCGGGTGAGTGGGAGGCAACGTTTCTCTCTCACATCGATGCTTCTCTCTAAACAAAACAAAAACAATATATATCCTGGGTGAGGATATATATATGCCAGTATGTGTGTGTCTGTGTGTGTATGTGGGTGTGTGTGTCTGAAAGAGCCGAGGCCTGGCCAGTCTCAACCAGTTCACTTAGGTGCTGGACGCCCGGCGGGGTCCTGGCACCCTGGGCGGGGCTGGGTAAGGGTAGGTGGGTGCCTGGACCCTAAGGAGCACGCAGTATCCATGGCAACGGGTATGCTAACATGCGGCTGCTCAGAGCCATCACTTCAGCCCACACGGCATCCAGGCCAAGCTGACGTGAGCAAATGCAGGCCCCAGCCCACGCCCTGTCACTTAGTGACATGGCTCCTTTGGAAGGGCCAAGGTGTGACCTGAGGGGACTGTCTCGGGGACACTCGGGCATAGGAAGGGGGTCCTGCACAGCGCCCTCAGGCATGTGGCTGAGTGAGTCGGCGCCTGAGGGGACAGGGACGGCCTTCCAGTCACAGGTGGTTTTAACCCGTTCTCACGGCTCTGATGGCTCCTCGCTTTACTGTTTGTTTACCTTTGAGGACCAGGTTCGATGGTCACTAAGCCTGTCTATTCTGGGATTTCAGAGCCTCAAAGGAACATTTTCATAAAATGAGCGATCGATAGACGAGACTGGTTTGGCTCAGTGGATAGAGCGTCAGCTTGAGGACTGAAAGGTCCCAGGCTCGATTCCGGTCAAGGGCAGGTACCTTGCTTGCGGGCACATCTCCACTGTGGGGCGTGCAGGAGGCGGCTGATCGATGTCTCTCTCTCATCGATGTTTCTGATTTTCTATCTCTCTCCCTTCCTCTCTGTAAAAAATCAATAAAATATATTAAGGAAAAGAAAAAAAAATTATCGGTCAGTAAGTGTCCCTCTGTGAGCAGAGCCGTTTGTTCTTGTGCCTGCAAACTTGCCCTGTTTCCAATGGCGCTGCATCCCACTCCCGTTTGTTTCATGGAGCGGACGTTTCAGCTCCTGCCTTGTCCTCAGTCCCCACAAAGCGGATCAGGGTTCATACCCAGCCCCCGCCCAGGGAGCCAGGACCCCGGCCGGAAATGACTAGAGCGAGCTTGGCTATCACTGTCTTTTATAAAACCACAGCCGCTCAGGTGATGGGGAAACACCCACACCTCCCGGAAGACACGGACGGCGCCCCGCCCTGTACCTTGCTCCTTGCTGTAGGTCATCAGCAGGCAGAAGTTGCGGGACAGGCCGCAGATGGCCCGGGTGGGCAGCGCCTGCAGGGAGCCCAGCCTCTCCCCGTGGGGCTGGCTGAAGCAGACCACGGGCACCGGGGCACTCGGGGAGCCCACGTACTCGCCCCACTTCAGGCCTCTGATCCACGACAAAGGACTCTAAACCACAGAAGGAAAAGCAGGGTTTCTAAAACAGGCAGTAAATACAGTTCGCTCCTAATTTACATTCTAAAAATAAGAGAAAGCAACCAGGCTCCCGCCCTCTGTGGTCCCCCGACCTCTCCCTCCTTTCTTTCTGGGATTCCCCTCAGCAACCCTTGTGGACCCTCCTCCCCACCTCCCAGCTGGCGCTGCCTTCACAAGGAGGAGCGGAGTGGACCGTTAGAACTTATTTGCCTCTTAAGGCTTTCTTGCTCGATTTTTCTATTTCAAAGTAAAAATGGTGCCGACTTCCTACATTAAGAGGCAGCACTCGCTCTCATCCCGGCCCGGGAAGGCCAAAGCGCAGGCAGGTCCCTGCCCATCGCGACCGTCCCTTCAGCCCGGCCTACCGGGTGCGGGGCCTCTCGGACGGGCTCCCGCGTCTCCCTGAAGGCGAACTGCACGAGCAGCCCCACGGCGGCGGGCAGCTCCCCTTCGAGGCCGAGCCTGGGCCCCGGGCGGCTCACGTGCGCCGCCTGGAACAGCTGGCGGGGCGTCTGGCCGTACGTCTTGATCATGGTTTCCAGCGCTCGCCTCTGAACCGGGTCCTCCACCGCGGACACGTCCATCCCAAAATACGTCTGCGAGGGGGAGGGGAGAGAGGGGAGGTGGGTCTATGTGCTGCCAGGTCAGCGGGAACACCGAGTACCAGCAACACGTGGCCTGCTCCTCTACTGTTCCCATGGAAACGACTCGGAGATGCTTCTGAGCAGGCTCATGATCCTTCCTGGCCTTGCTGGGATTAGAAACTGATGCTTCTGAAGGGCTGGGTGAGAATACTGCATCCTGATTGATGGATGCTGATCAGGTATGCTCATAAAATTCATTTTTACTTTAAGACCAGAGAAGAGCATATGAGACTTCATGGCTAATGCTAAATTACTGAGACAGTTGTTTGTCAAAAGAGATATATAGGAAAGTGCAGAAATGAAGTTAACAGACAATATTGGTAGGTTCGAGAGGGTTATTTGGGTTCTAACAGTTTAATATAAATATATTTATTATTATTATTATTATTATTGATTTTTTACAGAGAGGAAGGGAGAGGAATAGTCAGAAACATCGATGAGCCCTAGCCGGCTTGGCTCCGTGGATAGGGCTTCAGCCTGCGGACTGAAGGGTCCCAGGTTTGATTCCGGCCAAGGGCACATACCTGGGTTGTGGGCTTGATCCCCAGTGGGGGTCGTGCAGGAGGCAGCTGATCAATGATTCTCTTTCATCATTGATGTTTCTATCTCACTCCCTCTCTGTTCCTCTCTAAAATCAATAAAGAAATAAAAATAATAATAAAAAAAAAGAAACATCCATGAGAGAGAAACATCGATCAGCCGCCTCCTGTACGCCCCCCACTGGGGACGTGCCCACCACCAAGGTACATGCCCTTGACCGAAATCGAACGTGGGACCCTTCAGTCCACAGGCTGACGCTCTATCCACTGAGCCACGCCGTCTTGGCTTGGGTTCTAACGGTTTCAGGTCACGGCCAATTCCCTGGTAACTTAGGCCTCACAGAAACACTCGGCCTGCCTTCCTCTCTGGAAGCGCGGGTTCCTTCCAGGTCGCTTACCGCGGGATGGAACACGTTGATGGCGTGGACAGACGCCTTCCCCTTCTGCTTGTACCCGAACACCAGGTCCACCCACTGGCAGATGTTCTGGGACACGTGGTCCGACTCCAGAGCCTGGCGGTGGATGAGGATGAAGAGCCGCGGGTCGTTGCGCGCCCACGGCGGCAGGTTGACGTGATTCACCCGCTCCCCGTTCTGCCGCACTCCGAAATCGAAGCCTGAAAACGAGACCGATCTTAACGCGTGCCTCCCCCGGCGCACGCTTCCCGGGCCCAGCGTGGTCCGAGAGCTCCCGGGAACAGTGGCTGACACTCTCACCGGGAAGAGGAGCCGCAAAGAGGACAGGGCATGGATGCCCGTCCCTCACTCAGAGCCACATGGCCAGTCTGTCCCGTTAACCTGGAGACAGACTGTGACGGTAAGAAATGCGCGGTTGCTCTGAGCCACTAAGTGGGGGTTCTTGGTTGTGCGGCCACTGAAACTGGAACTCGCACAGGAGAAGCGATGGACGGAGGGGACGGGCAGCAGAATTAAGTCGGAGCCCCAACCTGAAAGCCACAGGCAGGACCCCACCTGCGGGCGCTGGCTTCACTGTGACCAGGAGATGTGCCCCTGGGACTCGGAGTGCGGGTTACTCATTATGCTCCACACACTCCAGGCTGCGAGCTCACAGTGAGATTCTGCAGGAATCTGCCCAACACTAACTCCCCTACCGAGATGATTCTCAGCCTCACATCTTCCTAAAGGTCCCATAACAATGTGAAATCAAGTACTTAGAAGCAGCCCCAAATGCCTCTTACACGGTTAACTACTCTGTCAATTCTATCTTCTGGTGTTCCTTTTTGTTATTAGATACTAGAGGCTCGGTGCATGAAATTTGTGCATGGGGAGGGTCCCTAGGCCTGGCTGGGGAACAGGGCTGATCAGGGCCTTCCGGCTGCTGGCTGGGGCCTTCCTTTGTTCCATGCCACCCCCTGGTGGTCAACACACATCATAGCGAGTAAACTGTCAGTCTCCCAATCAAACTCCCAATAGGGCACTTTGCATATTAAACTTTTATATATATATATATATATTTTTTTTTTTTCCTGTTAGAGTCTTTTACTTATACACTATCATTTCTCATAAAAATCGCTGAGATTTTGGTTAATTAACATCGTGTTTTCAATAAATTTATGATTCATTTTTTAAAATTACATTGGTAACCTAAAAATAATAATTTCTGGAACAAAACTAAAATACATGTTTACAAATAATTTTAACAGTTCAAAGTCACAGTTTTCCAGATATATTTGGTTCTATAAAATACTTAAAATCCTCAAGCTGACTTGGAAGTAAAATTATGTACTTAATAAAGGTATTTCTCTTACTTATGGACTCAGATTTTAGGACTTAAATACAGCTATTTTTATTTTTGGAAAATTGTAAAATAAGTACAAATGCTCAAAAACATGAACTAGAAATGATCTCCTGTTATACCTTCTCGGTTGACTAAGAACTCCGGGAGATAGAAAAACTCCGGGATCAGCTCTTTCACGTCCGTCATGGACTCAAAGGAGGAGAGACGCCAGGTGGTGTTCATGGAGTGGAAGGTTCTGTCTGGGATGTCAAAGCTTTGATCTGTAAAGAAACAGAAGTAAGAAGTAAGACAGAGACCGACTCCATTGGAAGCCTGCCATAATTTATTTCATACTTCAAAAGGATTACCAATAAAAGGATGTTCATCTTGCTTACCTATAGTTTAAGATGTTATTCATTTATTCTTGAAAATAAAGATTCCTATACATAATTTGAGACCATATTGTATTAATTGAAATCTGTGTTGTTTTCATAATACATAAAACTCGATGAATTTCTAGCATTTATTTAATTGGTGACTGTTTAGTCAAGTAGAGTAGAAGTTTTATAAGAGCAGGGACCTGGGGTGTCAC
The DNA here is from genome assembly GCA_004026805.1 of Lasiurus borealis. NCBI lineage: Eukaryota > Metazoa > Chordata > Mammalia > Chiroptera > Vespertilionidae > Lasiurus > Lasiurus borealis. The sequence continues at coordinate 28,224 of PVJN01017003.1, forward strand.
CGATACCTAGCACATACTAGGTACTCAGTAACAGTTTGTGGGATGAGTGAATAATAAGGAAGTAAAATTAAAGTTCAAGTGGATAAAATGCCTTTTTCCCCATCAGGAAGCAATATTACTCCTTTTCCCTCTTTTCTTCCTTCTTTTGAGATGCTCTACCTCCCCGCTCGCTAAGTTTTCCTGGTGCAGCCTGATCTCACTCCCGAGCTGAGCTCCGCGCTGCATCCCGGGCTGAGGCGGGCCCAGAGCAGGGGTGCCGAAGGCAGCCCTGGAGATGCGGGGCAGACGTTTCTCAGGGCCCTCCGTACCCTCTGAAACTCCCCTGCTCTTGCTGAAACGCGAGCACATTTCTCATGTGGAAACCAGCACGGACTAGTCTCAGCATCTAGCTTCTTGTCCACGCCTGACCCATACTCTGCCCCACGCCTTTCCTCTTCCTTGTATTCCTTTCTTTTTTGTTTTTAATATATTTTATTGATTTTTTTTACAGAGAAGAAGGAAGAAGGATAGAGAGTTAGAAACATCGATGAGAGAGAGGCATCAATCAGCTGCCTCCTGTACACCCCCTACTGGGCATGTGCCCGCAACCAAGATACATGCCCTTGACCGGAATCGAACCTGGGACCCTTCAGTCCGCAGGCCGACGCTCTATCCACTGAGCCAAATCGGTTTCACCCCTTATATTCCTTTCTTATCCAGTCTGTTGGGTTAGTCAGCACTGCCTGCCACTAAATGAACTCTGCGAAGAAATTAGGTTACAGATATTCCCTTATTCGCAGAGAGTTGGGAGGGTCGCTTAAAGAATGCTTACTCACTCACTCTGCAAAAAATGGGGTAAGACCTTGCACGGAGGAACCTCTTGACCGGATGTCAAACTGACTAAGGGTAACTAGCCCCGGACAGACACAGGGAAGCAGAAAGGATCCGGGAACAGCCCTCACATGCCTGAACAGCTGTCCTGTACACATCTGTCCTGTGCACTTACAGGGGCACAGACATAAGGAAGCCAAGGAGCCATCATTCCTGAAAGAGGGTGCCTGTCAGTGACACCTCAGTTCTCATGAGAAACTGACAGGCGGACGCGTCCCCGTTCGCACACAAATCATTCACCTCGAGCTATTCACCTTCAGGCCCGCGGCTGCCACTGAAAATGCCAGCAGAGGTGGAGGATTATTAGCCAGAAAGTTACTGGGTGAAGGTAGCGATGTGGCTCTCCTATTATTTATTTAGCAGTTCTTTATAATAAACTACCATAACATATTCCCCTTTAGGATTCTAAGATAACTGTGATCTGAAATAATTACTAAGTAGAATATCTTTAAAAAAAGAATTGCAGCCGAGACCAGTTTGGCTCAGTGGATAGAGCGTCGGCCTGCGGAGTGAAAGGTCCCAGGTTCGATTCCGGTTGGGGGCATGTACCTTGCTTGCGGGCACATCTCCAGTGCGGGGCGTGCAGGAGGCGGCTGATCGATGTCTCTCTCTCATTGATGTTTCTGACTTTCTATCCCTCTCCTTTCCTCTCTGTAAAAAATCAATAAAATATATTAAAAATAAAAAAAAGAATTGCATACATTTTAAAGGGTAAGAGGAGTAAATTTTATGGCATGTGAATTAGAACTTAATTTTTTAAAGTGATTTGCGTTTCATAAACTTGGACATGTTTAATGTGAAGCTAACATGGGAGACGTGAGCAAGATGATTTGCTTGTGGCAGGTTTGTGAAGAGACTTTTCTCGAAGGAGCAGACAGAACTCGTTTCCTGGGGGCTGACTGGTTTGGTCTGCAGAACCCCCAGGAGGCAGCGAGCGTCCCCCGCACGGCCTCGGCCGGGCTCACCTTGGTAGGCCAGGAACATGCGCGTGAAGGGAGGCATGCGGACCAGGAAGTGCAGCACGGTGCCGCTGTTGGAGTAGTGCGAGCCGTAGTGGTAGGGCTGCACGGGCGGCAGCGGGTCGTCCTCGCGGGCCCCTTTGCGGAACTCCTCCTCCAGGTACTGAGGACACAGGGAACCGGACACGCTGGCCACCAAGCCCCTGCCTGGTTTCCAGCCCTTCCCTCCAGCCCCGTGGCGTGCTCTCCACGCCGCCCCCCTCGTGTTCCGACCTCAGCCTCCTGAGGGTCTGGGGTGTCCTGCTGTCTGACCACCTGGAGGCACCTCCCAGTCTGCACCCTCCCCCACTTCCTCTCTCCATCTCTCTCTCCTCCCTCCCTTCCTCCCTTCCACTCTCTCTAAAGATCAATGGAGAAAGTATTCTCAGATCAGGGTTAACAACATAAATAAATTAAATAAAATCAGCTAATTTCTGTTAATAAAGCAATGCCCAATTGACTGACTATGAACAATGAGAGTTGATGGTGCATCCTAAATACACTAATATTGTTCTAGGAATAACCCCAGGGGACAGTGTCCCTGGAAATCCTGGGGATTTTTATAAGGAATACAGTTATTTATATATTTCAATAAAACAATGAATTACATAAGCTAGCTTCCAATTTATGCCACTCTAAGAAGTGGACTTCTTTTTCTGGGTACAATGTTTTCAGAGCACTGAAACAGACTAATATTTAAAATCAAATAATGATTCCTGTCTGTCTGTCAAAGTACACAGACGTGAAAAACAGAAAAGTCAATACCATACATTTAACATTTCTAAACACAAGTAAAACACAACTCTTTAAAACCAAGCTCCCGGCTCCATTCATCCAAAAGGAGGGAACACGGAACCCACCTTGTATGTGTCCACGTACCGATCCTCCTTTTCCTTGTACTGCACGGCGATGGGCTTGGCGAGGTTCCTGGAGGGACAGAGGGGGGACTAGACGGTGCCCTGAGGCTGCCAGGACCAAGCTGCATCTCCAAGGGCGCCAGCGACAAACAGAACTCTTGACTCTCGGCCCTCAGTTCAGTGCTTAAAACACTGGATGCTTTGCAACTAACAGTCACCATTCCAAATGACACTGTATCAGCGTCAGGCCCTCGGGGTCTCTGCAGTTCCTGACTTAGAAGTAGGTACTTTAAGAACAGCACGGCCAGCCCTCCCCCCTGCCCCGCCCTCTTCCGCCAGGACCGCCACAGATGCTGCCATGGCAACTGGGGGCTCCTGCCCCCATTTCCCAGACTCCACCACGCCTAGTGAGGCATGAAGGGCAGTGTGGACAGGAGATGTCACATATTTATGAGGCTCTTCGGTGAAAACGGAAGAAACCACACACTTAAATGGCCACATGGAGCTGCAGCGTGCGCCCTGAAATAAGCACTTTGCTGTCTGACCCGCAGGTCCTGGGAGACGCCGTGTGCAGCTTCACAGACACTGCCACGGGAGGATGCCCCGAGCACCAGAGGGGACAGCTGAGATGGGCTGGATGCGAGAGGTGGCCAGGAAAATGGGTCATTGTCTGAGCGGCGGTAATGGCACAGAGGTTGGTTAGGTAAGAAACAGTCCACCTTTGTCCTGGGAGATGTGGACTGACCACAGCAGGGACTTAACAAGAGGTCTGCCATTTGTCTTCCATAAACAGAAAAAAAAAGATGATGTGAGTTTGGCAAACGTCTTCATAACTGTTAGTTGGGATGATGGACATATGGTGGTTCATCCCATTTTCATACAATTTTGTGCACGTTTGAAAATTCCTACGATAAGCAGAAACCGCTGTGGCTCAGTGGATAGAGCGTCGGCCTGCGGATTGAAGGGTCCCAGGTTCGATTCTGGTCAAGGGCATGTACCTTGGTTGAGGGCACATCCCCAGTCAGGGGCGTGCAGGAGGCAGCTGATGGATGTTTCTCTCTCATCGATGTTTCTAGCTCTCTATCCCTCTCCATTCCTCTCTGTGAAAAATCAATAAAATATATTTTAAAAAAAAGAAAAAGGAAATTCCTACGATAAAAGCTTTCACGAAATCAACAGCCTCTGGACGGAGCAGAAAGGGGGTGTGCCTGTTACCTGTAGATGGCCGGGTCCCCGAGGTCGAGGGTCTCGCTGACGTAGTCAGCCAGAATGAAGGGGAACACGGGGTACTGCATGAGGTCGTTGAAGGACCGGCCGGCATGCTTGTTGAGGTGTGTCAGATACTCAAAGTTCGTGATCTGCCCCGTGTACCACAGGTTGGTCAGCGCACTGATGTTGCCGTATTCCAGGAGGTTGGGGAGGTCGTTGGTCAGGATGTTGTGGTACACGTCATCGCGGACCTGTGCACAGGGGGAAGTAAACGGAGAGACTCATCAGCTGGGTCTAATGCTGCTGGTGGCCTGTCCGCTGAGGACATGGAGCAGGAGCACGGGGCCAGCAACTCGAGGTCCCGGAGCTGAGTAGAGTGAGAGGGCAGTGAGGAGGAAGTGAGCGGGAGCTTCCCCCAGAGAACCTGGGGGGACCGGAAGGACCTGGAGCGGCAAGGCCACACAGCGTTCTCCCAGAGGCTTTCTGTCCAGGAGAGCAGCCACAGTAGCTGGAGGCTGCAGGGGTCCATAGAGGGCCTGAGAGATGTGAAATCTACTACTGTAGGCTGATCGTTCATCCATCCATCCATCCATCCATCCATCCATCACAGATACAGTTCTTTTGGAAAAATCAGGATTTAATAGTTTTGGAGTACAAAAATCTAGGGTTTACTTTAATTTTTATATATTTTATTCATTTTTAAATATATATATATATATTTTATTGATTTCTTACAGAGAGGAAGGGAGAGGGATAGAAAGTCAGAAGCATCGATGAGAGACATCGATCAGCTGCCTTTTGCACGCCCCTTACTGGGGATGTGTCTGCAACCAAGGTACATGCTCCCAATGGGAATCGAACCTGGGACCGTTCAGTCCATAGGTCGACGCTCTATCCACTGAGCCAAACCAGTTTCGGCTATTTTATTCATTTTTTACAGGGAGGAAGGGAGAGAGACAGAGAGCTAGAAACATCGATCAGCTGCCTCCTGCACACCCCTTACTGGGGATGTGCCTGCAAACAAAGTATTTGCCCTTGACCGAATCGAACCTGGACCTTTCAGTCTGCAGGCTGACGCTCAATCTACTAAGCCAAACCAGCCAGGGCTAGGGTTTACTTTAATTAGGACTGAGAAATAAGGCAATTTTTTTTTTTTAATTTTAGAAACAGTGAATGACAGTTTAGAATGAAAGTTACACTTGAGCGCTATGGGCAGTACTGGTGCCATGACCGCGGGCAGCCCACCCACCTTGGTGCTGTCCAGGGCCAGCAGCAGGGTGCGGCCGTTGGTCAGGAAGATCTCCACGGCGTTGTCTCGCAGCTGCCACCAGCGCTTGTGGACTTCTTTGATCTCCTCGTACGTCCAGGAAAAGGACGCGGGTTCCAGCTCTCCCTGCGGGCTCTGGGGCAAAGGAGAGAGATGAAAGGACCTGCTTTGCATGGAATATTAATAATCATTTTAATTTAGAATCTTAAAAAATATCAAAAGGCAATAGGGGAGACGAGATTCTCTGAAAATCTTCCAACACACACTTCCAAATGCTGAATAAAAATTAGGCTTGTTTATGAGTTAATAGACTTGATTTTCTAATAGACTTTCTTTTTCAGAGCATTTTTAGGTTAAAGAAAATTGAGCCTGAGCCAGCACAATTCTCCTACCAAGTTTAAACTCCTTTTTAGAACTGTCTTTTATAAAATGTGTTCCCTTGAGATAAATCTAAACACAAAGTCACAATAAATGAGCTCTAATAGTTCTACCTGCTTTTTGGTGATACTGAATTCATACATAATTTGAAATTTGTGTGAGTTTAATTAGTGCAAACTTAAGCGTCTACTCACCGAGCTTTCAACTGTATCAGCAGCATTATCTTCCACAAAATACATCCCACATTTACCTGCAGAACATAAACCGCACGTGAGTTTAAAGACGCACCGCGCCATTACCTCGTATGGAGCCAGTGGCCATCACCCAGAAATAGTTCCTGACACTCGACCCCTCGTTGTGAGCAGCATCCACAAGATCACAGGCAAGTTGCTCGGCCTTTCTGTGTCTTTGTTACCTTATAAAAAGCAGGGATAGGGGAGCACTCTATTTCGCAGGGTTACTGTGGGAATGTGATCATATAGAAAATAAAAGGAATGGTTCCATAGGAAAATGTACACTCAGGAAGAAAGTCAGCTTTAGAAACGTTACAATGCTGCCTTTTCTTCACACCCATGAGCCATGCATGATACATCATGCCAAAGCAGAGGAACCTACGTGATGTTAGAGAGGATTTAACGCCTTTAATGCAGTGGCCAAATCAATGCGTCGCATGATCACGAACGAAACACGGCAGTGAGTGGGAGTAAAACTCTCCAAAACGTGACTTACCTAATAACAGCTCGCCAGCTGTCTCCCTAGACGGGGCAACGCTGATACAGCGGCGGTTCACCCTGTGCAAACACATTAAAAATCACGATGACTGCATGTTCTGATCCTTTAGAAAGTGTAAGCTTTACTTTATCAGTACAAGATTTCATAAAGCAGACAAGTTTCAAGTACACAGTGTCTTGTCAAAACCCTGGTGAAAAAATATTATCTCATTCTTTAACAGTCTGGGAGGGGAGAGAAATGACGGAAGCTTTTAGAAAAGGCTCGTGATCCCTGTGCCCACAGGCAGAATAGAGGATTCAGTTACTGAAAGGAGACTTGAATATTTTATATTGTCCAGTACATAAGCAAACGCTGATTCATGCCTCTGAGACTCCAATCGCGTAAGAAAAGTCTAGGAAAAACAGGATTTAGAGTCACAGAAGTTCCTCTGTTTTTTTTTAAAAAATATATCTTTTTATTGATTTTTTACAGAGAGGAAGGGAGAGGGGAAGAGCGTTAGAAACATCAACGAGAAAGACATCTATCAGCCGCCTCCTGCATGCTCCCCACTGGGGATGTGCCCGCAACCAAGATACATGCTCTTGACCGGAATCGAACCTGGGACCCTTCAGTCTGCAGGCTGACGCTCTATCCACTGAGCCAAACCGGTTTCAGCAAAGTCCCTCTATTCTTTAGTCCAGCCACTTACGTTCTTGGAGTCTCAGTATTCCATCCATAAAATGGGCATGCCAAGGACTGACCCATCACTAGTGGGCAATGCTACGCTACGCTGGCATACAAACCTTCCTTAGGGAACAGGTGAGGGGACGGACAGGGAGGGTGAGTAATCTGCCACGATCAGAAAGACGGAGGGCGAGGGCCGGGATCTGCACGTGTCCTCACCGCACTGACCGCCTGTGGAGGCCGCGGCAGTGCTGGCTATCTCACCGGCTGTCAGGACAGGTAAGGACAGAAGCCTCCGTGTGCAAACAGGGGCAGAGCACCGGGACACAAGTCCCAGGGCCCCTCCTGTCCAACTGCCTTTCCCTTTTGAATTCTGGCATCCAAGCTCATCCTCTCGTGAGCCACGGCGCTGTCTGAATCAGCGGGCTCTGGGACCTTGAACCCTCTACCAGAAGCAGCAACGGCTCACGGATCCAGTTACCTGATGGACTCACTTGCAGCTTTGTCTTTGACGGTGGAAGAGAACGAGGAGTGCGTTTTGTCTTCGAAGAGGTACGAGAGTGGCGGTCGGACCACGCCTGTGAGGAGAGAGCGCCCGTCATCTTTCCCCGAGGACCACGGCTCTCTCTGCCCACACACCGCCGGATGGGGAGCACCGTTACCTTCCGGCCGCTGCCGGTCCCGCAGGAGGTACTTGTTGGGAATGGTCAGGTAGCATCTCTGCAAACGCCTCCTCTCTCGATTCGGCCCCTCGGTGGGATCCAGCTGCCAGGAAGTGGGGTAGTAGGTGGGGTCGTACCAGACTGCTCTGTGAGGCAACAGAAAAGAAGGCCTTCAGTGGCAACCGGAAGTGCTTGCAGCTTTAAAAAATTATTGTATAGATTCATTATTCAGTTAAAAACCCAACTATGAAAAAAAGAAAAAGAGCCGAGACCGGTGTGGCTCAGTGGATAGAGCGTCGGTCTGCGGACTGAAAGGTCCCAGGTTCTATTCCGGTCAAGGGCATGTACCTTGCTTGCGGGCACATCTCCACTGTGGGGCGTGCAGGAGGCGGCTGATCGATGTCTCTCTCTCATCGATGTTTCTGACTTTCTATCTATCTCCCTTCCTCTCTGTAAAAAAACAATAAAATATATGTAAAAAAGGAAAAGAAAAAGAAAAAGAAAGCCCCCCAAACTATTGATATAATTCGACTCGGGACTACAGATCCATCGTAAGAAAGACTAACACGAAAGAGAGGTCTCCCATCTCCCTGGGCGCACCTGTCGTGCGTCAGCTGCTGACTCAGCTCCTGCCAGTGCCGGCTGGCGCTCAGGTCCACCTTGTACATGCCCCGGATGTGCTGGATCACCTTTTTCCTCTCGATTCCCTGGGAGAGAGACACTGCCTGGGTGATGTCCGCGGCGATTTTCGATATCTCCTTTGATTTTGAGTCGAGACGCTGAAAGAGACTGGACAGACAGAATTGCCCGTAAGTTCAGCACACGTGGAACGCGAAGTGTGCCGGGAGAAGAGCTGTGGCACATTTACACAACGGGATGTGACTCGGCCATAAAAAGAAAGAAAAATTTACCCTTTGCAACAGCGTGAAGGGACCTGGAGTCTAACATGCTAGGTGAAATAAGCCAGAAAGAGAAAGACCGGTGTTATGTACTATAGCAGCCACCTATGACTGCACTCATATGTGGAATTTACTCAACAAACTGAGCTACCAAGCAAAGCAGAGACAGACTCATAGCTAGAGAGCAGGCAGACAGCTCTGGTGGGAGAGGGAGAGTGTGCTGGGTCGGGGATGGGTTGAATAAAATAGAAAAAGAGAGAACTCATGGACATGGACAGCAGTGTAGCGATAGTGGGGGAAAGGGCATAGAGGGGATAAGCGGTGATGGAAAAAATAAAATAAAAATTTTAAAAACAAACTAGTTAAAAGTCTCCGTGAAATCTAATGGTTTCCTAAAAGACGTGACTTTACAACACGTACAATCCTACCTTTGTTGATTATTTTTAACTGTTTTCTGCCAGGTGGCTTTATTCACACTTTCTTCTGTTTCGTATTTCTTTTGTTCCTAAAAAACAAAAACAAGATAATAATGTAAAATTTATTCTTTATCATTTGAATCAGCACAGAACCCCATAAACTAACTGTAAAGCCCAGCTCACGCAGGAAAAGCACTGTCCCCACGAGACCAGGCTATGAAAGACACCAGCTGCTGAGATAATAACCCCCGTTTCCATGCCGTGCGGGCAGAGGAGTGAGGGTAGGAGCGTTAACCAGGGCTGCCAAACCAGGTGGCTTTGCACAGGTGCCCACTTCCTTCTTTTGCTTTTTCCTTAAAGAACCCGTAGTTCTAGGCTGGTTCTTCCACTCGCTGGTCAACGTGGAGATCTTTCCTTTACTCAACGCTACGGGTTACAGAGGATGGTGACCCCAGAGGGTGAAACAGGCCTGCGGGGCGCCTGTCTGCTCTTTCATGGCAAAAAAAAAGCTGCCTGCAGAAAGCAAGTATTTCTAATTCGTCCCACCCCCTTCCGGCACCCCTTCATTTCAGCCCGGGGGGTCTCCTGAGACCACGGGGTGCTCCGGGCTCACCTCTCTGATGATCCGGAGCAGCTCGGGCTTGGCAGCTGCGCTGGGCGGGGGGCCCCGGTGGCCGCACGCCTGCAGCGCGCTCATCAGCACTTCGGCCGCATCCAGTTCTTCCCACGTCAGCTCCTCCGGGTGATGGTGGATCAGCTCCGACAGGTACAAAACCAACTTGGCTCCGTGCTTGGAAACAAAGCAACACTTTTTTTTTTCAGTCCTAAAGGATTTTTACTTCTTACAGTTAAATTATTTTACAGTAGTTAAATTACACTGCTAGGTTTATTGGGTTAGATATGGTTGGAATAAATGAACTTGAAAAAAAAAAAAGACATTTTGGGGACAACTGAAAAAATGTGATTCTGTATTGGATCTATGATGACATTAGGGAGGATGCCAATTTTGTTATGTCTAATGTTGTTCTGCTTATATATAAGAAAATATCTTCTGAAAAATGTCATGATTTCTATGGTTTACTTTAGAATGTTTCAGGTAAAATAAAAATATTAACAATTGTTAATCTATGTGATGGTTATAAGGTATTCATTATATTATTCTACTCTTCTGAGTAAGTCTGAAAATTGTCATTGTAAAAGGTTAAAAAAAGAGAGGAAAAGGAAGAGAAGAAGAAAGAGGGGGAAGAAGGGAGGGAGAAAAAGGAGCACAAGAAGAGGCAGCAAGCAGGCTTTTAACTGGAGAAAGAATTCTGGAGAGGATTCGCTGAAGAAATACAGGAAGAAAGCTTAGGATAAGGGACAGTCTTTCTCAGTTCCCCTCAGAGCAACTATAACTGGAGGAGATCTTTGCTTTAAGCCTGGAGATAAGGGAATTCTGCTTATTTATTCTTTCTCCTTTGGTTTCTGCTTGGTAGAAGTGGGTGAAAACTCTAGAACAAAAACCTCTCCAAGGATGAGCTTATAAGCATCCACGCTCCCTTGGAGAACCCTGGAACCAGAGAGACCTCAGCACTGTGAAGGTCCAGAGACGGGTTGGGTTAGGCCAATCTTTTTCTTTCTTCTTTTAAAATATAATTGTATTGATTTCAGAGAGGAAGGGAGAGGGAGAGAGAGAAAGGAATATCACTGGTGAGAGAATCATTGATAGGCTGCTTCCTGCACGCCCCGTACTGGGCATCAAGCCCACAACCTGGGCATGTGCCCTGACCCATGACCTCCTGGATCACAGGTTAATGCTCATGCTGGCCGGGCTAGGCCAATCTTTGACGAGGAGACCCTGTGACATTAGAGCTGCTACTCAGGACAATGGTGATTGTCCTTCACAGCGTGCGCCCACACCAAGCTCTGACTCATGATTTTTTGGGTGGCCCTTCCATGCGTTAGCAGTTATACCGCTTTAGAAGTTACCTGTACGCTGTGTGCTATTTAGACATTAAATGTGCCAGCAAGTTAAAAATGCAGAATTTTACTTTAAGAATTTGCATTAATACAAATACCGCTCACATTTTAAACTGTGAGTAGTATTAAATGCCAACAAACGGGTTTGGAAACTCTTGCAGTTTGGGTGGTATGTACATTAACATGCTGCCTCACATCCTGCCACTTCCTAGAAGCACGCGAGGAACATGTGCAGGACGGGAATAGCAGAGCGCAGCCGAGGTGACATTTTCAATGAATCGGGAAACAGCTGCCACCGACCCAGAGAGGAAACAGAGCAGATGCTCTCTGAGCAAAAGGCCTGGAGAGCTGGCAAATAAAGAGGAATGTAAATGGCTGGCGCATCTTCACATTTGTGTCTTACAGGCAAGGTTCTTAATTAACTGAAAATATTCCCGTTTAGTATTCAATGACATTCTAAGATCATCTTGAAAAACTACCGGAAATCTTATTCACCTGGAATAGCCACTGAAGTTGTTTCCAATAACTCATTCTAACTTCCCCTGATCAATCATGGGATGATTCCAGTTCCTTGTAGGAACTTATGTACAGCCCTTTCCTTAAGCACCGAAAAGAATGGGGGGCAAACAGAACCAGGGGAGACTGGTGGAGAGCATCTGAAGGAAGACTTCAGGTGGCACTTGGTAAGAATACTATCTCTATATATAACAGGCTAATAAGCAAAGTGTCTCCTCGGGAATTTGACCGGGAGACCAAGAGTTGGATCACTTGCTATGACATGCGCTGACCACCAGGGGGCGGTGCGGAATGAAGGAAGGCCCTGATCGCTGACCAGGCCTAGGGACCCTACTTGTGCACAATTTCGTGCACTGGGCCTCTAGTACTTATATTATTTGGCATGAAAATACAGTTTAATTTCAATTCTTGTTTTGTGCAATTTGATGTTTCACCCACAGTATTTATACATGAAATACTGATTCTTACTTGCAAGGATGGGCTAAGACAGTCTCGTAGTATTTCCTGATGATTTGGCTCATGAACTATTTCAAGAATCTGCTTTCTCTCCTGGGCAGGGTGGGCTGGGGACAGGATGTGGGCGAGCAATCTCCCCAGCTGCATGCGGAAGGTATCCTTGCAAGAGCACACGATCTTCGCCCATTGCTGCTTGGAACCACTGGGTTTACCTGAACCCTTAAACCAAAGCAGAAATGAATTAGGAGCAGACTTTTAAAGTCCTAACATACTAACAACCTCAACACAGTCCTAACAAAGATCACGTAAGCTGTTTTATTCTAGGTTTCTAAATACAGCCTAAATTAGAAAGACATAAACATCCGTACAACAGTGTTTAAAAGAGGTGGATGTAGCCGAAACCAGTTTGGCTCAGTGGATGGAGCACCAGCCTGTGGACTGAAGGGTCCCAAGTTCGATTCCGGTCAAGGGCATGTACCTTGGTTGTGGACACACCTCCGGTAGGGTTGTGCAAGAGGCAGCTGATCGATGTCTCTCATCGATGTTTCTAGCTCTCTATCCCTCTCCCTTCCTCTGTGTAAAAAATCAATAAAATATATTAAAAACTAATAAAATAAAATAAAATAAAAATAAAATAAAATAAAAGAGGTGGATGTACACCTCTGTTCAAATAGCCAAAAGGTGGAAGCAATCCAAATGCCCAGTGACAGATAAACAAAAACGTGAGAACCCAGCAATCGACCAGCTATAAAGAAAGAAGAACTCTGACCTTTTGCAACAACATGGATGGACCTGGAGAGTATTATGCTAAGTGAAATAAACCGGTCAGAGAAAGACAAATATATATGAGATCTAGTGAACAAAATAAACCGATGAACAAAACAGATCTGGAGGCATGCATGCATGGAGCAGCCTGACAGCTATCAGAGGGGAGGGCTGAGAGGGGACTGGATGTCATGATGAAGGCATTAGCCAAAGAACATGTACCAGTATGCATAGCCCACAAGTACAGACAACAGTGAGATGACAGCCAGAGGGAAAGAGGGTATGTGGGTGCAGGAAAAGGGGGGAAATCTGTAATCATGTCAGCAATAAAAACAAAAACCTCCACTCCTTTTGTGTGAATCAACATTCCCCATTTAGTTAATTTACTTACAAGAGATACTTTGAATCCTTCTATGAGATATGTCAGTATTTCCTTCTGAAATGGGTTGAAAACAGAAATCTCTTCACGATGACTGTTTTCTTCAGAAATTTCAG
>PVJN01017004.1:0-41364 GCA_004026805.1 Lasiurus borealis
GGGGGGGCTGGAGGGCTGGGGGCCTGGAGCTGGGGCTTAGGGGCCTGGAGGGCTGGGGGCCTGGAGCTGGGGCTTAGGGGCCTGGAGGGCTGGAGGCCTGGAGCTGGGGTGTTGGATGTTGGAGGGCTGGGGTAGTTACATGTTCTCCCTGCCAAACGTGGGGATGGCAGCTGGTGAGAGGCTACAATATACCCAGGGCCTCTTAAGGCTTAAGGTGGATAATTGTGAGAATATAATTATCAATTTGCCCAAAACGAGAGGATCTTGTTCTTACAGTTCTCATCTCTGAAATCAACTAAAAGTATTTCCAGCTCTAGGACCAGGAGGCTCCTGAGGGCTGCTTCAGTTTTATTAGAATCAAGGTTTATGTGACACATCTTTTGGGTCATTTTACCTCAAAGTGACTTTTTAAAATGTATTTTATTGATTTTTTTTTTTTTTTTTTTTTTTTTTTTTACTGAGGGGAAGGGAAAGGGACAGAGAGTTTGAAACATCAATCAGCTGCCTCCTGCATATTCCCTACTGGGTATGTGCTCGCAACCAAGGTACATACCTTTGATCAAAATCGAACCTGGGACCTTTCAGTCTGTAGACGGACGCTCTATCCACTGAGCCAAACTGGTTAGGGCTCAAAGTGACTTTTTAATGTATATCACAAAGCGTTGATACTTCCCTACCTTTAGAGAATATGAAATACTACAACCGCACTGCGGAGAGATCTCCCAGGCTGTATGCTCGCCACGAGGACTGAACAGTTTCACGAGCAGCTGCATGGTGTGCTGTGTGTGCAGGGAGGCATCCTGTGCTAGGAGGCATCACGTACAAGGTGAACAGAACTCAAAGCCATACCTTCCAAGATGCCCCGAGGAGGAAAGGGGTGGAGGTTCCTTAAAGTAATGCTGGTGAACAATGGCTTCTCCTTGACAGTGGGCATGGGGGTTACCATGACAATACCACATTTACACTAGGAAGATCTCTTTTCCCAACCTCCACCCACCAACTACAGAACCGTCTCCTCAGGGAATTCTGTAACTGTTTTGAAGGAAAACGTGGAATGTTGGGTATTTTCCAGCATGTCTCCCTCTGACCCCAGAACCAGAAGGGCATCCTGACCCACTGTCCTGAGTAGCCGGGGCGAGGACATCTGCCTGGCAAAGCCACTGTGCGGGCGCTCTCAGCTTCCCAGGCCAAGGTTGGGGGTGATGCACCCGACTGCTGGGCAGGACTGCTGTGAGGTCACCTCAGCTGATGTCCAAGCACTGAGTGGGCTCGTGGCCATGGTGGCTCTATCAATATGGTTATTGCCCTGTCATATGTTCTGTGTTATGCAACATAACATCATTGTAAGTAAGATGCTCAATGTGGTTAGATGAGCTCAAAGCAGTCCCTGGGGGCAGGGGCACCGTGAACCCTGGACCCCCCAGAGCCCCTACAGGATGGAGGGGCTCAATCCCTATTTTCCCAGTGGTCCTGACATTGAGGAGACTGTAATGGGATCAATGCAGCCAGAGATGAGCAGGAGCAGGACAGCAGAGGAGAAGCCAGGAGCTAGGTGGTCCCAGCCCTTTCCTCGTGGCGGGGGTCCCTGCTGGTGCCCAGGGTCCCTGCTCCTGGGTGCTGTGAGGCCAGACCTGGGGCTGGGCACTCACCAAGGATGTGGCACAGCCAGCCTACATACAGGCAGGGTCTGTCCCATCAGAAGAAGACAAGGACCCCAATGACAGGAGCGCATGACCCCCGCCAGGGCCTATTGAAGGCACTGCAAAAACCTGTGATGCAGGTTTTGGGGGAACAATGCTTTGCCATCTTCTGTGTCCGAAATGTTCAGGCCACTTGGCAGAGAGCCTGAGACTGTGTGTGGGCCCTGCCCTAGCAGGCCCGTGTTTGGGTGACTGAGCCCAGTCTCCACTGCCTCTCCTGGTACTGAGGACCATGGGAAGCCACAGCTCCTCCCTGGACTGGGCTCTACTAATTCCCAGTTGCCGTCTAACCCCCATAAACACTGGTTTGGGGACAAGGCCTCCGGGGAATGGAGAGTAATGCCATTGGCTCCAGGCAGTGTTTTGTAATTAAACATGTCCAGTTCCTTTGATCACGTGTAAAGACACTTCCACACGTTGTTAACATGATCTGATGGGCTCGAAAAGTCACTGCCAGGAGCCGGGCAGAGTGGGGGTGTTTGCTCCAGGCTTCTCGGCCTGGGGCGTGGGGGGTCATGGGACTCTCCCTGCCCTCAACAAGGACAAGAGAAGCTGGACACTCCGGACTCCCCAGCCTTTCTGAAGTTTGGGGAGACCATCCGCCAGCGGGTGCCACAGGGGAGGCAGGTGCAGTGTTTGGGGACAGTGGACGAGAGCCCCCCACCCACTCTGGCTTCCTGGGGAGGCTGGTACGATCCTGTCAGCACCTGCTGGTGATTCCAGGAACTGCAGTAGCATTCAGCTGCCCACCCCTCACCCTTGGCCGCCACCCACCTCTCAGTCCCCAAGCCCTGACCCTGACTAGAAGAGGATGGAGGTGACAACGGTGGTGTTGGCAAAGGTCAGACACCTCAAACCATCCCCCACTGTCGCAAACTTCGAAGGTGAGACTTCTCACCCCGTGGGGAGCCTTCGGGTGCTTTCTGTGAGTTCTGAGTCCTTTCCTGCAGGACCCCACGTGGAGCCCACCACCCCTGGGAGCAGCATTGATTTCTGGGCAGTGAGGACGGGGTTGCTCTGGACTGACGGTGCCCCTGGACCCAGCAATGGCTCTTCCCTCAGTGGCCCTGCAGCTCAACACTCATCTCTCACCCGCTCAGTGTGGCTTTGCTGGGTGCTAGGCACAGTCTGGGTGGACAGGAGAGACGCTGAAGGAGGGGCCACACTCAGTGATGGCAGGTGAGACGTGCTAGAGGGAGAGAAAGGACAGATAGCAAGGAGCAGGAGCCACCCTGGGCCATGGAGAAACGGGGCAGAAGAATGAGCACGGCGAGGGCGGCAGGGGCCTGGAGAGGTAGCACAGAGAGCTCTGAGACCACTGGGCCCCAGGGCTCCTTCCTGGAGGTGAGCGCCCAACGCCTCAGTCCCTGAAACGGCGTGGTCCTCACTCCCTGGGGCTTCAGTCACAGCCCGTGCTTCTAGTGCCTCAGCCTGAGAGTGTGATTCATTGGGGATAATGATGTTCCAGGGACTACAATTATGCTTAGATATTTGACTCAATTAAAACTGCCAGCAGTCTTGAGAAGCAGGCGTTATTCTTTGCAGAATAACCCGGGGCTCCCAGAGGTTAAGACCCTCAGTAACAGGCTGTCCCTAGTCCCAAAGCTGCCGGTTACAGCGTGGCCCCCAGCGGGATCACCACTTGGATAGTTGCACCTCATTCTCTGCAACTTTCCAGCTAGAAGACGTTGAAATTGCTCAAGGCCTTTTCACGGGCTTGCTGGGCGGAGAGCAGGGGGTGTTCTGGCCTTTAATGCAGAATGTAGAGCTTTCCACCTGTGCCTCCCCGACAGTGAGGGCCCGCCAACTTTGTGCCGTTGGAGAGGCTCGAGGGGAGAGGGGGACATAGCAACAGCTGATAACTATGCCAGACCCTTTCCACGTATTTTCTTCCACTGCGGGTCTTCTTCTCCAAACGCCACGTGCTGAGTTGAGTGGCGGTGAGCAAGAAGACGTGCCGGTAAAGGGGAATACCCTCTGTCCCTCCCTGGTTGCAGGTGTTGCAATATCATCTCCTGCCCAACTCCTTCCAAAACTTGGCAAAAGTCTTGAGGAGCAAACCAGCCACATGTTTGACACTGCTCTTTCCTTAAGCAGGTCTTTGTTTCTTCAGAAATACAGGGGCATCCTGCTGCCTCTTAGACCTTCCCGAGCCTCCCACAGTCTCGGCACGTGGCCTACCAGCCATGCAGGACAGGCTGCCGTGCTCTCTGGGTTTCTGGCAAGTTAACCTTGTTGCACCAGCTCCACATCCATCTGAAGGTGTAGTGATTGAAGGAATCCCCTCATGGCTAGGCTTGACACTTCCTCCCCTAAAGCCAGGCCTGCAAACTACTAAAGAAGGGTGAGGGGAAGGTTCAGAATCAGGGTTAAAAGTGTGAACCTACCTCTGATTAACTGTAATCTTGAGCCTATTATCTTCAGCCAGACCACAACAGCTGACGTGAGTTTGTTAGGATAGGAACCTCCTGGGTTAGCTGGTCCCTTGCTGCCTGAGAATCAATTAGAGATTGACGAGTCTGAAATAAATTTAGGCCTGTTTGAATTCGGTTGGTCTTTGTGGTCTGTCTTGTGGGGACTCACTCCGTTACATTTGGAGGCCCCAGTGAGATACCCACATGAGGGGGTTTAGTTAGAGCCCCTCCAAAATTCTAGTTTCTCCGGAGCCATCAGACCTGCCTGCGTGGCACCAGTAAATCGGGCCTGTTTTCTTGATGACCTGCCCTGGTTTGGTACGTACCTTCTGAGTGTGGACATAGAGAGGTGGAACGCTGCAGGACTCCCAGTTCACAGCTGAAGTGATGATGACAACCACTGAGGCCTGGAGGCCTGGTTTTGGGATCCTAGGGAGGATCCGTTCTGGTATGGATGATTGTGAGTGTGAATGAGCCGCCGCGACTGCATGAGAGTGTGTTGTTCTGATTTACTGGGTTGCCAAGGTTCTATGGAAGAACGAGACTGGAGAGACAGAAATTGGAGGAAGAGGAGGGCGAGGAATCAAGGATTTGATTCCCCAGTAAAGACCAGTAGGAAATGTAGTGATTGGAGGAATCCCCTCATGGCTAGGCTTGACACTTCCTCCCCTAAAGCCAGGCCTGCAAACTACTAAAGAAGGGGGAGGGGAAGGTTCAGGATCAGGGTTAAAAGTGTGAACCTGCTCCGTTACAAAGGCTTTTCAGTTTCACCTCCCAGAGACCCACTCAGCACTGTTTTGTGTACCTGGTGCAGGCATATCTCCAGAGACTCCCATCAGTGTGTGTGCTGCTTTGTGGTCAGTTTATTTGACTCAACATTATTTTCTACACTTGTTTTCATTTATCAACATAATCGGCATATTGCTGGTTTAACTGGAAACACATACGAATAAACATTAATAGGTAAATGTCCTGGTTTATGGGAAAGAGTGTTTGTAATTTCAAAACAGCTAATAAGTGAGTTCAGCAAGGGGACTGGATACCACATCAACATACAAAGATCATTTGTATTTCTATAAACTAGTAACAAACAGAAAACGAAATGCAGACAACAACTCTACTCACAATTGCATCGAAACAGAGTAAGGAGACTTAAGAATAAACCCAGTGAAGGAAGTGCAGCTCTTTTACATTAAAAACTAAAACACTGCCCTAACCGGTTTGGCTCAGTGGATAGATAGTCGGCCTGTGGACTGAAGGGTCTCAGCTTGATTCTACTCAAGGGCATGTACCTTGGTTGCAGGCATATCCCCAGTAGGGGGACTTCAGGAGGCAGCTGATGGATGTTTCTCTCTCATCAATGTTTCTAACTCTATCCCTCTCCCTTCCTCTATGTAAAAAATTAATAAAATATATATTTTTTAAAAAAGTAAAATACTGCTGAGAGAACGCAGGGAGATGTGAAACTGGAGAGACGCTCCATGACTAAGGACTGGAAGATGTAAGACTGTAATTGTCCCCAAAGTGGTTTTGCGAGTCAGCAAAACCCAAGAAGGATCTCAGGAATTTTTAGAGAGTGGGGGTGCGGAGGGGTAAGAGTTGGCAAACTGACCATAAAATTTACTTGATAATACAAAGGATTCACAATATCAAAAACAATTTTGAAAAAGAACAAAATTAGAGCGTTTATACCATCAGACTTTGAAACTTGTTCTAAAGCTGCAGTAATCATGGCTATTAGCATAGGGTAGACATATACATTAATGGAATAAAGATTAAAGTTCATAAATAAATGCTTGCATTTGTGGTCACCTGATTCTCAACTAAGGTACCCAGGGGAAGGGTCCTTTCATAAATGATGCTGGCCACGCAGTGCACAATAGGCAAGAAGATGGATTAGACCCTCAGCTTGCAGCATTCACCACGTGGATTACAGACCTAATTTTACATTCTTAGAAGAAAATGTTGGGAAGTTTGGCTTAGGCAAAATGTTCTTAGAAGTGACACTAAACGCATGATCCATTAAAGAAAAAATGAGGAATTGGACTTCATCAAAATGAAAAACATTTGTATGTCACCAGACATCATTAAGGAAAAGACAGGCCACGCACTTGGGAAAAGGAGGTCCAAATGATGCATCTGGTAAAGAACTTGTGTCCAGCCCAGCTGGGGAGGCTCAGTGGTTGAGCATGAACCAAGAGGTCGCTTTTGGTTGGTTGGATTCTCAGTCAGGGCACATGCCTGATTGCAGGGCCAATCCCCAGTAAGGGGCATGCCGGAGGCAGCCGATGGATGTTTCATTCTCATTGACATTTTATCTCTCTTTTCCTCTCCCTCGCTCTCTCGCTCTAAAATCAATAAAAACATACTTAAAAAAAAAAAAGAACAAAACTTTTGTCCAGGATAAATAACTTTTACAACTTCAAAAGAAGATAAACAATCCAAGTTACAATGGGCATGAGATATAAATAGCTATTTCGCCAGTGAATGCGTGCAGATGACTAATAAGCGTGTGGAAAGATGCTTACTATCATCAGTCAGGAGGGTGGATGCACTCAGCCCTCCACACCCGCTGGACTGCTGTCATCGGAGACAATCCCCGGGCCGACGAGGACTTGGAGCCTGCGACCTCACTCCTCCGAGCCGCTGGGAAGGTCAAAGGGAAAGCCCCTGAGGGAAACAGCTGGGCGGTTCTTCAAAATGTGAAGAACAGACTTACTAGAAACACACATGCAAACAGCTGCTCTTTGAACCCATTGTCACTGGAGAGCTACCCACTTGTGGCAGCGATTTGTGGGGACAGGATCCCCAGGAGAAGACGGAGAGCGACTGGTCCCAGAAGAGGCTGAGGGCTGAGAAAGCCTCTAGTGTCCCCCTAACACACTCGAGGGCGAAAATGGATGCGGTGTATTCATACCATGGGGCACTCATCAACAGTGCAGCATAGACACTGCTCTTCGCCCCTAAACTAGATGACTCTCACAAGTGCAATGTTGCGTGAGGAAAAGCCAGGTACCAAGTACCAGAGTGTGTGGGCTACCTCACGAGCCCCTGGCAATGGGCCAGGAGACACCGGTGGGCGGTGCTGCTCTCACATCCGTCAGGGGCAAAGCAGATGCCCAGTCCGCAGTTCACCCAGCTCAATGCCGTGTGGGTGGCCAGAGTGCTTCCATGCCTGGGGCACATTAAAAAAAGGACTAGACCTAACATGGGACTCCCAGCAACTCTCCTCAGTGCACACCCTGCTGTGGTCTGAATAACCGTGTCCCCAAAAATGCACGAGTTGACACTGAACTCCCGGAGTGATGATAGTAGGAAGTGGATGGGTCCCAGGGGTGGAGCCCTCATGAGTGGGGTTAGCGCCCTGATCAAAGGGACCCGCAGAGCCCCCTGCCCCTCTCCCCGTGAGGACACAGCTAGGAGAAGGCATGTCTGAGTCAGGAGAACGACCCCCACCAGACCCACACCTTCTGGCATCTCGGCTCAGATTTGCCAGCCTGCAGAGCTGTGAGAAAGAAATAAATGCCCGTGTGTCTAAGCCCCCAGTCTGTGGCATCTCTTATAGCAACCCATGTAGACTCGTAACCCAGAGGAAGGAGGACACACGTCCACTGAGGGCGTGTACAAGCGTGCTCCCAATGGCCTTCTTCCCCAGGGGTTAACCACCACCATGTCCGCTCACTGGTGACGGGGGAGCAAAGTGGTTTGTCCACAGCGGGTACCGTTCGGGGACAGAAAGTGCTGGTGGCAGCTCCAGCTGAGTTTAAGGGCAACGTCGTCCGTGTGGCAGTCAAGTTCGAGAAACCTCACACCGTGGGATTCCGTTCACGCTCAGTGTCCAGGACGGACAGGTGAGGGGCTGCGGCCTGGCCCCGAGCCCGGGCAGGAGGCTGAAGCCGGATTGTGCTGATGGTGGCAGAACTCTGGGACTGTCCTGAAAGCGACTGACTTGCACACGCACAGGAGTAAGCTCCGTGGCACATCCAGTACACCTGCCTGAGGAGGCTGTTCTGCAGAAGAAAACGCCGTGAGGTCAGCCTCTGAACCAAGCCGCTGTTTGGGGCTCCTGGCTCTGTCACCGTGAGTGCTGAGTGAGCACTTACGTGCGATCCAACCTTGTTTCTCACGGTGGTGGGGG
The DNA here is from genome assembly GCA_004026805.1 of Lasiurus borealis. Lineage (NCBI taxonomy): Eukaryota > Metazoa > Chordata > Mammalia > Chiroptera > Vespertilionidae > Lasiurus > Lasiurus borealis. The sequence goes on from PVJN01017004.1 coordinate 8,253, forward strand.
ACCCAGTTTTACCAGAGGTCACAGGGAAAGTACCCAAAACCTCTAGGTGCTTTACGGAAGTAGGAGTCCATACGAGGAATGAGATGCTTACAGCGGTTGGAAGGGCTCAAGGCTCAGGTTCCGAGCTGGGACGCTCGCCCCTCCTCTGAGACCAGCCTGGAGTGACGGCCACTGTGCCCGGAACTGGAGAACGAGCACTGGGTGAAGGGCCACGGCCCAGGCCTGGCGCCTCTGAGCTCAGGCATGGGCAGCTCAGCCCTGGTCTGCACCTCCCCGCGTCCCTGCGCCATGGCATCCCAGACCCACTGCCCGCCAGCGTGGCTTTGAAGCTTTTCCCAGGGGAGAGGACCCGACCACCCACCAGGAGCCTCTGATGAGGCTGCCCCTCCGCCCCCATTCCTGCATAATGCTGTCCCTGCACCTTTGCCGTGGGCCCAGCTCTGCGTCAGGGTAGACACTCCTTACCGGCTGCTCACGGACAGCTGGCCGCGGTCAGAGCACCTCCGGGTGCTGTGCCAACACCCACATTCCCACCTCCCAGGTGAGCAGCCAGAGCGATGCCAGCCCGGCCCGGCCCCTGGCCCAGCCTCCTGAGCCCTGGGGCAGCCGCCTGCTCTCAAAGGTAAGCTGGGTGCTGGGTTCCACCCTGGGAAGCAGGGGTGGTGGGGTCACTGACAAGGCCATTTCGCTTGGGAAAAATGACTTCCAGCAAACACCCACACCGGGCTTAGTCCTTAAAAAGGCCTCTCTGCGCAAAATGATGCCTCCATCCCTGCACCCCATCCGTCCCAAAGCCTCGTAGGTCTGTACCTTTGCCCTCGGGGCCGGAGTGGCCTGGGCGAGGGGATGACAGCTCTCTCCTCCCAGTTCTCCGTGGCCTGTGGGAGGGAGCCATCCACAGGGGCCGGCACGGCAAGTGCCCCTCAGAACCTCGGCGTTTAAAGTCTGCGTTTAGGTTTTGGATCCAGCTGTTCCTGGGGGCTGTTTGGGGTTTCGTTCTGAAGTGGCCGGCCGGAACACGCTGCCTGTTTGGGCCACCGGGGCCTGGCACCAGGGAAGCCGCTTGCTCTCGGTGCGTTTGTTCTTGGTGCGGGGTTACACCGGGCGGGGGCCGCGGCTGACCCCACCCTACAGCCTGTGATACGATGGACCTTCTCCGGGGACACTCCCTGTGTCTCGCCCACTGCTCACATTTTTAAAATCTCACGTTAACAAAATGTCCTCATTCGTGACTCTCTGTGGTGTCTCCCGTGGCTCCTCCGGGGCCTGTTCAGGCCACACAGTTGCCGCTGGCACCTGCGACCATTGAAATTGAATCCAAGTTAGTTACGGTGAAGGGAGATCAACGACCAGCTCCCCGCCACACCAGCCCCCTCCGTGCTCGGGGCCACCCATGTGGTGGCAGGTGCAGGACAGCGAGGTGACAGGACATGGCCCCGTGCGGGGTCTGGCGACCACGCTGCTGCAGACGGACCGTGCACCAGGGCGAGCCCTCAGCCGCCACGTGTCCGCTTCTCGCTGGAAAGCAGCTTTCTTGATGGTGGCGAGTCTGTCTCACTGGGCGGCACAGAGCAGGCCCTTGGCCGGGACTCCCAGAGGAAGGGTGGCTGCAGGGGTCGGCGGAAGAAGGCAGGGGCATGGGCAGCTGCCGAGGTGGGCAAGGGGCTCCGGGTGCCAGCAGCGTGGCTGCAGCGGGAGGTGGCTGGTGAGGAGCAAAGGGACAGGTGGAGACAAGAGGTTCACCGGCCAGCGTCCAGGGGACCTCTGCTGCAGGCTCTGTGTGCTCCTGGTCCGGAGGTCACTCTGATGGGCTGACCCCCTGACCCTCGGCCTGGCTCACGGGGCCAAGCTGGCTGGGAATTTGGGAAACCGGGGCTGAGTCAGCCATTGGGAATCTGGGCTGAGAGAGTGAGAGACCTACTTGGACCTGGGGGCTGGTGGAGGTGGAGAGAGGGAGGTGACAGGGACAGAGAGAGGAGCAGAGTCAGACTCCAGGAGAAGCCGGGGGGGGGGGGGGGAAGCACTGGCCCGGCCGCCTGCCACACCTGCGCCCTGAGCCAGCCTGCGGGCAGCTCTGTGCCTGGCTGTCACCGGGCTGCCCAGGCCCCGGCGGTGCGGGTGGCACAGCCCACCCCCCGGGCCACAGCGGCACCTGGCACTCAGCGTGCAGCGGGTGCGCCTCGGCCCTGCCGGTTTGGAGCAGCATGTGGTTCTTATTGTGTCGCCCGGAATGGAACCCTCCTGGGCGGCAGGGGAAGGCGTGGCTGCACCCTAGTGTCCCCCCCACCCCCCGCCCTTGCGTGTGGGCCTCCCAGGGCTGCCGGGGCCACCTGCAGGGCCCGCTGTCCCCGCACCCCGCCCGGCAGGACCTCACAGCACGCGGTGGCCACGGCCGGGAGCTGTGCAGGCGGCAGCTGTGCGGGCGCACAAGCCTGAGAAGTTAGGAAATGCCACCAGAACTTCACCCCACAAGGTGCTGATGTGACCCTCGGCAGCCGGGGTGTCGGGCGGCACAGCGAATAGACGTGGGGGGCCTGGACACGGTGTCGTCAGCCCTGGGGCGTGCTCTCCTCTCACCCTGGGGATGGCTCCCCGGAGTCCCCAGCCCTACGCGGACACCCCTCCCCAGCCCTGTCTCAGGCTCCGGCGCCCCTGCAGGTCTGGAGGGCGAGCGTCCGGCTCTTCCCGCAGAGCTGCCTCCGCCTCCTCTGGGCAGCTGGGCCAGCGCCTCCTCTTCGTTCCTTATTTGTTGTCTGAACCTTCGCTGTTTCACTTTTTCTTATTTCCTCACGTCCTAAGCCTCCTGCCAGGGTTTCAGAGCACGCCTCCGTGAACGGGGCTCAGCTCCCTGCTCCTGTGTCGCTGCACAGGGTCCCAGGAAGACAGGATGAGGCTGGCGGGGAGGAGTGGGAGGTGAGGGGCGTGGTCTGAGGCCCTCCTGGCATTGGGGCCCCCTTCTCCCAGCACCGTGTAGCTTCTCCCAGCACTGATGGCCCCCAGGGTCAGACCCCCAGGAGAGTGCTCACAGGCAGCTGAGCAGTTCCTTTCTTGTCACGCAGCCCCAGGATGTTTCCTCTTCTCTCACCAACAACCTAACGCTTGCTTTAAGCCACTGGACGCAGCGGGGCTGACCTGTAGGCCATGCTGGATGCAGGCTTGACTGTGGCCAGTGCAAGCCCACTGAGCCGAGCTTGCTGTGCAGGGACACTCGGAGGCCACAGTGACGGGGACAGGAGGCTGCTGACCAGTAGGACGCCCGGCTGGGCACATGGCTGTCAATCCAAGACATGCAACCAGTTCGGCTGGAGGCAAAGGCGCCTGAAGTATTGCACGGCTCTGACTCGGCCTCTTCCTGGGAACCGCGGACCAGAAAAGCACCAGCCCACAGGCTTGGGGTCTCAGAACCCATCTGTGTTGTTGAGAAGCCCAGTATGCGCTGGCGTTGGGAAGACAGAAATGGACAGAGAACCGGGGCCTTGAGTCCCAGGGTCTGCACGCTGCCCCGGGGCCGAGGGGGTCCCGCAGCTTGTGGGGAGATGGGCGGGGGCCGTGGGCAGCGGCAGGCCACCTGCGGGCTCACACACAGTTATTTATGAGCTCCCCCTGGGCTCACCAGAGCGGGAGGCGTCCCAGGGCCTGACCCCTGCCCAGCTCCGGGCCTGCAGAGGGACGCGCCGCAGCTGCAGCCACCCACGGAGGAGGCCGCGTCCAAGCGCTGGGGAGGCGAGCGTGCTGAAGCGGAGCGCATACTTCTGTCCTAAAATAGATCGTATCTGAAAAAGAAAACAGATGGAGGTGGGGATGGAGTTCTCCTCTTTTATGAAAAGCACAGGAAGCAGCAGAAAGCTGGGCCGCTGCCCCGCCCCCACCCTCCCCGTGAGCCTGAGACGCCCACGACCCCACTTGGTGTAGGATCAGCTGTTGAGGGTGGGGTGGCGGGTGCAGGACTGGCAGGCGCCCTAAGTGGAGCTGCTCAACCGAACCCCCTTCCCAGTCTCTTTCCGTCTCCTGTGACACCAAGGCAAAGGGGAGGGACCACAGGGAGGTCCCAGTCTCGTCCCAGGACAGCCCCAGGTGAGGGCCCTCTGGGGCCGGTGGAGGAGGTCCAGCTGGGTGACCACTTGGGCAGCCCCGGGTCCCCCAGAGCTTCCCCCCACTGGGCCCGGAGCAGGCAGGTCTTGGGTTTTGCTGTCAAGATGAGCAAGATTGATGGAGGGAACCGGATGCCTTTTGGAGGCAGTGAGAAGTGATGCTGGAACTAGAGGGGGCAGGTTTGCTGGCCGCCTTTCACAGCTGATAGTAAGTGTTGTCTGGGAGCCTTGAAGTGGGAGGGCCACATCATGATGAATATTATCTGGGCAAAGCCGCAACACGCCTCCTGCCTCAGTGTGTCCTCACGTGGCTCACTGTGTAACACCGAGGGAAAGAAAGCATGGTGTTTCTCAGAGAAGTGCCTCCATTTATTTGTGTTACACTTGCTATATTTGTCTGGGACCCATTTGAGTGTGGATCATAAACATAATTGTTAAGAAGATTTTGTGACCAGCTGTGACTGTAGAGAGATGGGTTTTCTTCTATTGACACATTATATTTGTGCCAATGTTAAGGATGCATGTCTTCTCATATAGGGTGCTCTTGGCATCTCAGCAATAGGTGTGTCTTCAGCCACTGAGTGTGGTCCCCAGCTCTCACACAGACAGGAGCTCTTTGGAAGAGCCAAGAAATTCATGGGCTGCTTGGGAGTGGAGCTTTGGTGAGAGGATGAGAAAAAGCTGACTCCCAAGCAGCACACAGAAAAGCAAATACTCTGAAATGTACAACTGAGCTCCACAATCAAACACACTGTGTTCTTATTGCAGATCCTGTGACCCAAAAAAATGGCTTGTGCAACTGAGGCTGCAGCTAAATTCTCCGGTAAAGACAACCTTCATTGCTCCTGGTCAATTCTCTGGGAGTAGATGAGTCACACAGGACTCTGGTGAAGGGTCCCCCAAATACAGAGCACACCTCTGCACAGAGGAGGGAGGTGGTCTGCAGACGCTGCATTGCAGCATGCATGATGAGTTTCAGTTTGGAGGGAAGACAGAAGGGCCCACACTCTTGGCTGTCCCACGGAGGACAGGAGCACTGCGTGGCCAGCACATTTAGGAGCAGGATCTCCACAGCACACATACTACTGCAGGTGGGGCAGCTGGAGTTGAAAACAGGATGGACTTCCCGCCCTGCCCCAGCCCCTCCATGCAGCCAGTGCCGGAAGAAGTCCCGTGATCCCTGGGTTTCTGTCTGAGCACGTTTACAAACACTGAGCACCTGGATCAGCTGGCCCGGGAGGCCATGCACTCATACAGTGGGAGGGCTGCTGTCTGCAGGATGTACACAGCCCATGCTTCTTAAGCACCGTGATCTATTAACTTGTCTTTTTCTTTGAAATATTAAAATTATTTTTTTGCCCAAGTGTCTAATTTGTCTTTATCAATAACCAGAGGCCCAGTGCATGGATTTGTGCACCAGTGGGGTTTCTCCACCTGGCCTGTACCCTCTCGCAATCCGGGACCCCTCTGAGGATGATGGTTTTGGCCCGATCCCCAGAGGCCAGGCTGAGGGACCCCAGAGGTGCACGGGCCTCTAGTATGCATGTAAGATCTTTGGTTAATCTCTTCCCACCTGCCTCCCTCCCTCTTCCCTCTGAGATTCATCAGTCTGTTCCATGTTTCCATGGCTGTGCATTGAGCATCTGCCCCTTGGTGATCGGTGTGTGTCATATGTACCGGTCAAATGGTCAAAAAGTAGAAAGGTCACTTAGGCTTTTATAGAGAGAGATGATTGCAAAAAACAAAGAGGGGGCCTCCCCTGATGTGAATTAGTAAACACAGGGCTAGTGTCTGTGGTGTCTGGTCGGCGAGACATGATGGATGACGCGTCCCATAGGCCGTGCTCACCCCAGGCAGGAGTTCTGTCAAGGATGGTGGCTGGAGGTGCTGATACTATTACCAGGGTTGGTTTTGTTATTGTTTAAGGTATCTCAGACACACACCTCTCAAGCTGCGATGAAGGACCAGTGCTTTGGAATGTCTGATTCAGGTGGACTGGGGCTTTAATGAAATGCAACCAAGATGCCATAGCCAAATCCAAAGTGACAGAGGCATATACAGCTTCCCTCAGCTTTGCCCGATCACACAGGTCCCTTCGCGGTGATCTCCTCGCCACAACCCATTGGGTGTGTTCGGCGGGGCTTTATCAGCCTGTCTGAGTGGTTGCATGGCTACTTATTAATTCTGCTTCTTAAACACATATTGCTCTTTAATAAGAAACATGATGATTCATTAAAAAAAACAGAGTGTTAACATGAGATGATGACAGAGCTAGAGCTGGACCTACGTAGCGCTTGGCCAAGTTCACGTGCAAAGTCCAAGCGCCTCGCCAGATGGTCACTGTCACCTGCCAGCTCTCAGATTCAGCCCCCGAGGACTTTCCTTGGACAGTTTCCCATTGGGAACGGCCTTGGGGTGCCGGAGGGTATTGGGGTTCACAGGTGGCTGTGAAGAGACGGACGGGGAGCCTGCCTTCAGGAAACATCCAGTCCAAGGGGCTGCCAGGGAGGGCAGACAGAGGCAGGCATGGCTGGTCCCGGGCAGAGACCCAATGCCCCACGGAGTCAGGACCACACTGGCCTGTCCACCTTCATGCTCAGTGTCCAGCCTGGACTTCAGGAAGTTTTGCTGACTGACAGACTGCCCCCTCCCCGTCCCACCCTACACCTGCCCAGGTGTGTCGTGCTCGGGGGACAGGACTCTGCCTTAGGACATGCAGGGGGATGAGGCACTGCACAGGAGTCACCTGACAAGGTGTGTCATCGACACCCTCAGCTGGGGACCTTGTCCTCAAAAGGTCTGCTTTTCCCAAAGGGCATCCCAGACCCAGCTGGGTGGGAGGGGGCGGGGGGGGGCTGGGAAAACGCAGCTCAGAGTGGAAAGGGGAGGCATCTGACCCAACCTTGAACTTTTCTGGCAAGGAAGTGAAATCCATGAGGAAATACAGGGAGTCTGGGCTTCTTCAGGCTCTGCAGGGAACCGCCTTGGGAGCGATAAATCAGCGTGGGAAGGAGGCAGGAAGGTGGGAGGACGGGTAGGCGTGGGGGCTTTGACCTGGAAAGTCTGCTTTCTGGGAATGGCGCTGTTCTGAGAGTGGGCGTGTCCGCGCCAAGTATCATGTAGAGGCATGTGCGTGTGTGCACAGATGTGCCTGTGCCTGTTGGGAATGCCTGTGCACACCCATGTGACTGCAGGTGTGTGCGTGTAGGCACGACATCCTCTGCAGGGGAAGAGTGGAGACATCCCCCCAAAGGCTGCTCAGCTCCCCTGGGCTGGGGCCAGCCATCCCTTCATCCCCATCCACATGGTGGGCCCCAGTTCCCCCACCCCATCTAGGGACTGTCCACAGGGAAGGGTCCGTGTGCTCCCCTCCCCCAGAGAACAGCTCCATGCCCAGGGAACGGAGGATGAGCACATCCCTGTCCTTGCCACCCCCCGCCCCGTCCGCATCCATCCCTCCCCCTCCCCCGCTGCCTCCGTTTGTGACAGAAACCCTGGGTGAGGGCCCAGAGGGGCAGCCCTGTTTCTCTGAAGTGCGGCTGGGGGTGCCCTTAGGTGAAGGCAGGACCCAGAGAAAGCCCGATGGACTTGGAGACACGCCCTGCAGTGCTCTGGACCCCTTCCCCGTGGGCACAGGGGCAGATGTAGGTCTGGGTTGGTGCACCTCCGGCCTTTCCTGCTGATGGTTTGCTCACCACCAAGGGAGCTCGTGCCTCCCTCAGAGAATCACAGGGAAAATCACACCGACCAGGTACATGAAGTGCCTACTCAGGGCTGGTCCCGGTGCAGAGTCTGTGGGTGCAGGCCCTGTGGGAAGTGCAAGGGCAGCTGGTCACCCGTGGTGAGTGGACAGGAGGCATCAGAGACCCTGAGGCCCACTCCCTTCCAGGACGCTCAGGGCCGGTCCAGAGGGTGACAGGTGACCGCCCGCGGTCCTGCCCAGGCCTCCGCAGGCCCCACCGCCACCCGCTTTGCTCCGGGGAGTTGAAGCTGGCTGCTGAGGTGGGTCCTCCGGCAAAGGGATGCTTCCAGATTTAAGACCTTCCTGCGTGTGCGCAGGTCAGTGCTGGGGAGCATCAAGCTGGAGGCCGCGGGCCAACCATTACCTCATGCCGGACAGATCCCAGCTGCTCTGTTGAGATAAGCGGCCGCAAGCTGATTGGGTGGGAATCGTGCAAGATGGTGAGTAAGTGGGACGAGGGGGCGGGGGGGCAGGACGCCTCCCATGGCCCAACATCGGGTTCAGACACAGGCTGAGGCTGGGTCAGCTCTGTAGGGCGTCAGGTCCTGAGGGTTTCGGTGCCCGGGATGTGTCCTCGGCTGGCGGGCCTGCAGACACAGGCCAGTAGATGTGATGTGATAGAATGAGGGTGTCCACAGGGTGGGGCCGAGGGGCTGCCCGGACCTCCTGCCAGATTTCTGACGTCCTTGCGAAAAACAACAGACCAGGCCAGGCCCCAGTGTCCTCCCGGGAGAGAGGGCGGGAGCAGCCGGTAGGCACGGAGACGGAGACCTCGTATGGGGACGGACGGGCAGTGCGTGCACTGGCCTTCGGGTGGCTGGCTGGTCGGGCGGCTGCAGGGCCTGACTCGTGGGAGGAGGCGGGTAAACACGTTTCACGTGGGTTCTTTAAATCCTGCCGACTTTCTAGTGAGCTGTAGCTGCTGGGGAGGAGGGCTTCCCGCCAGGCCCAGCGGAGCCACTCCCTCCTCCCTGCGGCCTCTTGAGCTGTGACCCTCGCCCTCCCAGGATGCACCTCGCCCAGCGTTTATCTTCCTCTAAAGAAGGGACAGCACAGCCTATGAGCCGACAGGTGCTGCACAGACAGGACCCAGCTCATGGCGAACTTTTCCTTCAACACCCGTCCAGGGTTACCACGGCAGCACACGCCTGAGGCAGAGGGACAGGTCGTGGGGGTTCGCCCCCCTCACAGGCTGGATGGACGGAAGTTCAACCCCACCAGACACCCCCTGCCTGTCCTCATCCCTGTGTCCACACCCCCACCGCAGGTCCTCGCGCCCCGACACCCTCCATTGGTGCGGGTGCTGCTGGTCCGTTTGGTTTTCTGTGAGCCGGATTCTCTGCGGGACCTCCCACCAGTTTGCCCCTGGGCACCAAGCACAGCGTGGGCTACTTCCTCTGCTCCCACTGAGCACGCACAGCTGCCCCAGTTCCTTACCTGTCATCAACACCAAGGGCCCAGGGCTCCGCCCTCACCCTGGTCTCTGAGTACAACGTCTCCCCACACCCGTTGCCCTCGGTCACGAAGCCCAGGCCCACGGGGCAGTGACCAGCCCATGGCCACCCTGCTGGACAGGAGCTTGGTCTCAGCATCCCAAGCCCAGTGCCTTGCCTACTACAGCAGCAGGTCCCCAAAGTCTTTTCCCCGTGGTGGACCTGGTCCTTAAAAGGAGCCTGGATCAGACGACCTTGGAGCACAAGCTGCCAAGGCCAATGGGGACTGGAGCCATGGCCACTGGCCCTGCCACCTGCCCCACCAGGTGGTTGCCCAGAGGTCACCCAACAGACTTGCTAGGGTGCGAGGAACAGGGATGAAAGCCCAGGACAGCAGGTGTAGCAGCAGGTGGCCTGCTTCGTGCCGGTGTGGGGTTTGCGCCCAGGGAGGGAGCCGGAGGCCAGTGACGCAGGGCCTCCCGGTGACGAGCCCTCCCCTGGGCGCTGCGGGCCTGGGCCTGGGGGGCTGCTCAGGAGGGCGAGTGCCGCTGGGCTTCTCCCGTGAAAAACAAACACCTTTGCTCACTTGCTTGGCAAGTCAATTTCTTTAAATTACCGAAGGAAATTAAATGTAAGTTTGACTCAGACTCTCACCATCCAAACAAGCCTCTCTGCCCCCTGGAAGCGATGAGGTAGGCCCAACCTTCTGATCCCATCTTCCCGTGTGATCCTGACACCTCTGGTGGGTATGGCCATGCGTGGGCCTAATGCCCTGGGAGAAGTGGGCAGGGCCTTGTATGTGCCTGATGCCCTGGAAGAGGTGGGTAGGGCCATGCGTGATCCTGATGCCCTAGGAGAGGTGGGCAGGGCCTTGTATGTGCCTGATGTCCTGAAAGAGGTGGGTAGGGCCATGCGTGATCCTGATGCCCTGGGAGAGGTGGGCAGAGCCATGCATGGGCCTGATGCCCCGGGGAGAGGTGGGTGAGGTCATACGTGGTCCTGACACCCCCAGAAGAGGTGGGTAGGGCCATGTGTGTGCCTGATGCTTTGGGAGAGGTGGGCAGGGCCATGTATGTGCCTGATGCCCTGGGAGAGGTGGGAAGGGCCATGCGTGGTCCTGATGCCCCTGAGAGAGATGGGTGAGGCCATGCATGGGCCTGATGCCCTGGGAGAGGTGGGCAGGGCCATGTGTGTGCCTGATGCCCTGGGAGAGGTGGGTAGGGCCATGCATGGGCCTGACTCCTCCATGTGCCCGGCAGGACCGCTGGGTCCTGCAGGTTTGCATGAACACACTCCACAAAGCCTTGTGTCTGCTTCTCCAAAAGACACCGATCCTCTCCAAGGACAGCAAAGCATTTCTTGCACATAATTAGTTGGCCATCCCTCTAACGTGAAATCCAGGTCGGGTTCCCCTTTTTTTGAACTCTGCATGAAAGGTTCACTTTTCTGTGCGCCTCCATGATTTCTAAAAGGGACTTTCAAAACAGCCAAATAAACGTCTCTTCTTGAGGAATAAAATGAAGCAACTGTGAGGTCACGTGAAGTCCTCCTCCACCCCAATTTCAGCAGAAAAATTACTTATGTTTGGTGTTTCCCCGCATAAGTCAATGCTTAATGCATAGCTCTGCCTTGTAAAGGGCAGGGTCCTGTCTCTCATGAATCATCCGAATCCCCACGGTGGAGAAGCTTTGCCGAGCCCAGTGAAGTGGTTTGAAATGAGCTAACGGGAGGAGCGGCTCCTGCCAGAAGTGGGGACCGGGGTCGTTTCAGAGCCCTGCATGTGCCGAGCCATCGAGTCACCGGAAAAGGCCGTGGCCGGGCCCCGGACTGCTCCCTGGGTTGCCCAGCCCGGGTGGCCTCCCAGGAGTGGCTCTAATCCGTCACTCACTTGTCCTTGGCTCAGCATGGTCTGTGATGTCAGGTGTCCAGAAAGCAGTAAACATGCAGGGAAGCTGGCAGCATCAGTACTCGGAGCTGAGCGTCCTCTCTCCTGGGCCGAGGGACCCCCCTGCAGCCCCTCACTGCACCCACCACGGGGCTCTGGGCAGCCCTGGGACAGATGGGGAAACTGAGGTCCTCGGTGAAGCAGTGCTTAGGCCCCACAGTGGGAAGCGGGTGGAGCCCAGAGACCCCATGCTCACCCAGCCAGTGTTCCGCACAGACAGCAGAGGCTTCCTGGAGCGAGAAATGTAACAGGCCGCAGAGACCTGAGCCATCAAAGGACAAGCCATGAAATGTCAGTTATGTCTGTCAAATGGGCCAGCGCCGAGAAGTGCCTTCTGCCCTTCCCTGTCCAGCTTCTGCATCCCCCACGGGGTCGGGTGGGGTGGGTGCCGGAAGATGTTAGCAGCCCTCTCGAGAGAAGGCTGACCTGCAGGGGCAGGTGGCCGGTCTGGCCCGAAATTGAGGCAGAATGTGAAGTACTGGCTGTCCCTTCCCTTCTGGGTCTGCCTGTCAGCATCAGTGGCTGCTCTCCATCCACCCTGCGGGGTCTGTCCCCCCTGGGCACCGGGACATTTCCCCCTCTCCTCCTGCTGCCCAGAACCCAGCTTTCTTGGGAGAATACTGTGAGCAGGGTCACTGGGTCAGAGCTCTGAGCAAATGCCACCCAGGCCTCTCCGGATCCGTAATCCACTCGTGGTTTCCCATTTGCCCAGGGTAACCACGGAGTGCCCACCAGGGCCTGGCCGCACTGGCCACCCACAGCCACGCCGCTCCCTCCGGCCACCCTGCCACGTCGCCAGGCTTCGGCCACAGGCCAGCTCTGCGTTCCCAGAGGACTGCCGCTCGTCCCCACAGGAGCCCCACCCCCAGAGCCGTGACCCCTTCGCCTGGTTAACGCCGTTCGCTCTCAGATCGGATGTCATTTCCTTGGGGGCCAATCCCAGTTTCAGACATGTTCCCTTTCTTGCACAGCAGTTGGAACATTCAAAATCACATTGGTCTCTGTTTTGTTTGGAGAATATCTGTCCTCTGGACGGTGGGACCCCGGAGGGCAGAGGTCCCCTGGGTCCCAGGCCCAGCACCCTGCCTCACACGTCGCAGATGCCCAACGTAACACCTGGCTAAAAGAAGGACACGCACTGACTCAGATCAGGGTGGGCCTGGGCCGGCCTTGGCACTCCACAGGAAGAGAGTAGAGGGGCCTGGAGGAGCTGTCGATACCCACAGGGGTGGGGAGGGTGGAGCCACCAAGAGCCTGGGGGCTGGGAGCCCAGGGCGCAGCGGGTGAGGGGCAGGTGTCCAGCTTTTAGGAGCTGCAGGGACATCGTGAAGAATTGCTCCTTATCTTGAAGACTTAACGAGCAGGTAATGTTATTCATACAGCCATAAACATATGTACGGGGAAGCAATGAGTCTTCTCCGGGAAAATGTATGAATCTGGATTAAAAAGGGTTGCATTGATCAAAGCAGTGATGACACACCTGTGGCCCAGGCAGTGCCCAGTCACAGGCGGAGCCTGAGGATCAGTCACTCTGTAACCAGGGAGGGCCCTCCTCGTCCTTACTTATCTAACGTAATTCAGAGTGTGTGTGGGTGGAGGCAGGGACATCTTCCACCTCCGCCCAGAGCATCTGGTTAGTGATTCAGTGGTTAATGGAGCACCGTTGTCAGGGCAGAAAGTCCTTCCTGACAGAGTCTCGAGTCTGCCCTGCCTCTGGGGTGGGCATTTACCCGACTTTACAGAATAGTAGAGGCCCATCTGCAAGTCATTTAGTGCAGATCAGAGGCCTCTACAATCCCTGCGGATGCATGTCCCTGTGCCCTGCACCATCAGCCTCTGACGTTTGCACCAATCATGTGCAAGGCCTTGGACCCGGAGCTGCAGGGACAGAAGTAAGTAAGACAAAAAGGAAATAATGGAGGAGAAAGAGAAGCTGCCTCCACTCTCCGGGGTTTGCCCCCCACCATGTGCAGAGACATCAGTCACAATAAGCAACAGTCCACCTCCCTGACAGATGACCAACGTAACCTGAGAGTTCTATATGCCCATGATGGACTCTGATTCACTTACCGTATTTTTGGGCGTATAAAACTACTGGGCGTATAAGACAACCCCCAACTTTCCCAGTTAAAATATAGAGTGTGGGATATACTCACCCTATAAGATGACACTCGGTGTTTAAGACAACCCCCAACTTTTGAGAAGATTTTCCTGGGTTAAAAAGTCATCTTATATGCCAGAAAATACGGTACTTATTCAAGGAGCCCCCTGCAGAGATTGTCTCTGTATTTCCTAGAAATGGAATCCTTGTTAGCACATGCATGGCTGCCCAGAAAGAAACCACACTCGGTAGCTTCACATGCATCTCTGTATGGCCCTGTGACTAGGGTCTGGCCAATGGGATGGAGCCTCACATGCATCTCTGCATGGCCCTGTGACCAGAATCTGGCCAACAGGATGTGGGTGGGAGTGTTGTGTGCTACATTTGAGAAGTGTCTTCAAGGGAAGTGGTTTTGCCCTGAACTATCTTCCCCTTCCCGCTGTCTGACACAGGAGGTACTGGTCAGATCCGAACAGCCACTTCACACCAGGAGGACTGCGTGGTGGTGGTGAAGCAGAGAGAGGAAGGAGCCTGTGTTGCCCAAACAGCCTGGACTGCCCACTTCTGGAGTATTCCATTGAGAGAATAAAACTATGCCTGGTTGGCTAATTTGGGGTCTCTGCTACCTGCAGCTAACCCAAATCCCGATGGGTTTCAACACCTCTCCGTGTCAGGAGCTGGGCCATGAGAATGAATAAGACCAAGACAGTTCCTGCTCCTGGGAGCTCACAGTCTAGGGAGCGACAAAGACAAGACCACTAACAAGCAAAGAAGCAAGTGGGTCAGTGCCGGGTAGGCTCCGTGGCGTAAGGAAAGAGCCCGCTAAGTTAGAGAGTAACAGTCAGGGAAGAGACCTAGGAAAGGTCTCCTGAAGGTGGAGGTTTTAGAAAAAAATAGAAAGAGGACAACAGGGCATTTGTTGTAGGAAATTGTCTCCAATTATGCATCTTGATCAAAATTCAGAAACGCGAGGAGACAGGTGTTCCACCTGCAGCTGAGCAGAGCACCTACCCCAGGAGGGGCTGTTCCCGTGGCGTGGAAGGTGAGGTCCTCTAGAGTGTGGGCCGATGGTCTCTGGCTGGTCCTCTGCTGAGTCAGCCTCTGGGGTGGTAGCTGGCTTTGCTGGAGGGTGTGTGTGTGTGTGGGTGTCCAGCTCAGAGAATACCTGGCCACTGGCCTCATGTCCCTGGACCCAGGCTGACCTAGTCCTTTGCAAAAGGCGGGTCCCTGGGCCCTGCCTGATGGAGACTTCTGCTTTCCTGAGATTGAATTAGCCCCGATGAGGTCTGGTAGCCCAGGGAATGTGGCTTCCTGAGACTCAGATCACAGGCCACAAGGTGATCTGGGCCAAACACCGGCGGGCTGAGACCTTCTCTCTCCGGCAGAGGGCCCTCCACTCCCCGTGTGCTGGCGTCCAGCCGGCGGTAAGCAGAGCGCTCTGTCCACAAGGCTGCAGCTTGAGCCCCGACAGCAAATCCTGTCCTACTGAACTGAAACCCGAGCCCTCTCCCTGAGCTTCCTGCGGAACCACCGAAAATAAATGCACTCTTTTCAGATGAGAGGCGTCAACCCCACAAGGTCACTTACCACTGCCCGGAGACTCTCCTCTTTCCTGGCCAAATCTCCTCAAAGCCCAGGGCCGGTTCTCCTGTGCGAGTCCCTGGCTGGAGCTCAGGGTCCGGGCCCAGCAGCTGAGGAAGGCGGCCTGTGGGAGCATCTCAGCGCCAAGATCAGATGGAGCCGAGGAAGGCGGGAAGATCCGCGTGGTCTTCCGTGGCGGTCCACGGACACACTCCCGTGTAAGGCACCTCGGAGATGATTCAGTTTAACCTCCTGCACGAGTGTTCGAGGGCCGCCAAAACCGGTGACCACACGCTGGGGCCGAACACAGCGGGAACGGTGGCTTCCGAGGCTCTGTGAAGGCTGGAGTCCCAGTCTTGGTGTGGGTGAGGCCGGGTCCTCCTGGAGGCGCTGGGAGGAGCCACTCGCTGCCTCTCTCCTCGCCCCGTAGTGGCTAGTAGTCCTTGCGTTTTTGCCTTCCGCGTGGCCTTTTTCTCAGTTTCTGTGTCTTCCTCTCCTTCTCCACTCTTCTCGGACCCTCTTCGCTGGACTCCGGGCCTATCTGAAACCAGGCAATTGCAACCTAAAGCCTTTATCTTAATCATAGCTACCACGGCGCCGACTCCCTTCCTCTCTGCCTAAGGTCACACCGTGATGTCCCTGGAGGTGACACATTCACCCCACCACCCCTCCATACGGGCAAGCGGGCAAGCGCAGTGGGTGTGAGGGGGAGATGCGTTGGGATCCCCAGGGGCACAGGAGGGCTGACAACAGCGCTCTGAGGCAGTAATCAGATACAGGGGGTCTCCGCAGCCCAGGATTGCTGCAAAGTGCAACATTTCCAGGAATTCTTCAGATCACTGAAGCTTACCTTTGTAAGAGACAAACTTCTATACAAAATACTGTTTTGGTGGTAAGCATTCTACACCATATCGATATACTCCCCCAACTTATTAGACAGAATACGATTTTTAAAAAGTTGTCATTTTTGTTGGTAACTCACAGTCGTTGGTGTGAGCAGCCAGGTAAGGCTGTAATGTGGTGCTCAGGTCCAACTCAGCTGGGGGGCTGTGGCCCCTGCCCTAGACGCCCACATTCCTGACTTCTGGCCCGGGTGATTGGCACCTTCACCCAGCAATTGTCAGTCCTCATTCACTCATTCACCCGCTCTTACAGGACTGAAGCCCTCATTTGAGTGGGTGGGAGGAATATTAATCTTTGCTTTGCTTTCTGTATGGGTCTCTCTTTCATTCAGTTTCAAGCAGATCACCCGGCTCTTTGTAATGTTTTTGCCTCAGGGATTTTTCTTCCCCGGGCAGAAAGCCAAAGCAGCTTGAGCCAAAGGCTCTTTCTGTCTTTTGTAAAAACTTAAATCCATTTTATAAAACACTAAACCCAAGGGGCGAGTGGGAGTAAGAAAGAGCGATTCCCTGAGACTGGGCAGAGGAGAGAGGCTGGAGGTCCCCGAGGGCCCGGGATCTGAGCGGAGCCCCGTGGCACGTCCGGAAGCAGGGAGGGAGGAGCGCTGGCCACACCGTGCCCCCAGGAAGCCAAACCCAGCGGCCTGGCTCTTCGTGGGGAGAGGATTCCCGAGCGCCAAGCGCCTGGCGGTGGGCCAACATGGAGAATGACGGTTCAAGGCCCTTCCTGCCCTCCTGAGGACCATGGAAGCTTCCTGATTCTGAAGGGGAGGGTGCAGGGGCGGGGGCGTTTTTGCCAGCCCTATAGGATGGGCTCAGCATTGGGTTTAAATTGATTTAAGAAAATAAAGAAATGAAACTTCTGGATTTCTGAGCTATGCACCTTGTAAATTACTGCTTCAAGGCCTCCTCTGCCCCTGATACATAGCAACAATAGATAAAGGGTGTTTTTAAGCGTCGCAGCCACACTACAAAACAAGACAAACTCTTAGAGGCAGGCACAGCAGCCATGACGCAGAGAGTGGGATGTACGCAGGTGTGTGCTGGGCTCCAGGTCTGGAGCTGACTGCGGTGGTGACAGTGACAAGAGTGTTCCCCCCCCCCCCAGGGTAGTAAAGGTGAGAGGACAGAGGCCGGCTCGCTGCTAGCACACCCCACCCAAAAGGGGAAGCAGGAAGATGGTTCCCGGGCCTACAGTTTCTGCAGAGGGGAGGAGGACCCAGGCAGGTGGGGAAGCAGCCCCCTTTCTAGGACCCGGGTTGAGCGCCACCTGCCCCGTGACTGAGTCTGGGACAGACCCAGCCTTCTATGGGAGAGAGCGTGGAGCCAGGGGTGTGAAATGGTTCAAGGAGGTGCCAGGAAGGTCGGGTGGGAACGTGTAAAACGCGGGGCAGACAGGATTGAGTGTATGGGGTTGGGGAGTGGCAGGGATGGAGAAGGAGAGAAGACAGAAGGATGGAGAGAGGTCATCAGAAAGGGTGGGAGGACAGGTTCCAAGGAGGTTAACCCAGGATCCTTTGCAGGGTTCCCGGAGTTGGGGAGACCAGTGGATGGTGGACCCTGGATGGGGAGATTGCTGTGCAGAAGGGGGTGGGAGGATCCTGAAGGGAAGAGAGAACAGGAGCAGGGAAGGGGGAGGAGTCCTGGGCCCGGTGGAACCCGGCCATCACCTTCAGGGCAGCTCCCCCTACGTGTCTGTGCTGCACCCAAGTAAGGCCCATTGTTGGACCCACCGCCTTCTCTGGTTTGGGCCTCTGAGCTTCGGTGGGTTTCTGAACTATGAGCTATGAAGGTGCAGTGTAGGGAGGGAGCTGACACCCAGTGAGAGGCCTGCCCCCAACAGCGCCACCTGCAGGTGAGTGAGCGGCCAGGACGAGGCAGGCCCAAAGGGTCTCCTTACTGCTGCCCGGGTTGTGAGTGAGCAGAGGCCTCTGCATCGTGGGGAGTCCCCAGCTGAGCATCGCTCCCAGCCCTTGCGGTGACACCTGGGCAGACGTGCCTCCCCAATAAACGGGCGCTGCATTTCCAACAGACAGTCACTGCTCCACAGCGCAAATTCCCTGCACTTTGGGGTACTTTATTGTGACACTGTGTCACTTACTTTATTTAAACCGGGCGGTTTCCCGGCCTGCCTGTGGGAGGTGCATTATCTGACGTTGTCTCCGAGTCTCTACCCCTTCGAGTCCTGACTGAGTGGAGACACGGACCAACCTCGTGGGCCAAGCCAGGGTGCCGTCCCACGAGGCCGTTGGTCTCGCTCCTTGCATTTTGCTTGATGACAGGCCTCAGAGGATTTCTGGAGCAGAGGAAAGAGCATAATAAGCTTAATTTTGGAATTGTGAAGGTTGTTATTATAATCATTTCCCTCTGAAGAACTGTAAATAGTTCATTTGCGGAACTCCAGTTGAAGTCTCTAATTAGACGCTCGCCGGGCTCCTACAAGCTGCTTCTTCCTCCAGTTGCGAAATCTATTTTGTTTGTTTTGTTTTTTTTTTCTCTTTGTTTTGACCTTCTCCCCACTGGACAGCGAAGGAAATCAGCCTCACATTGTTTCTCGTGTTTTTAAACCGTTTCCATGGCGCCTGCCTCACCCATCACTCACGTGCTCTGCGGGTGGGGACCGTGCTGGTGGTGGCCGAGGACTTGTTAATCCATTAAATTCTGCAATTCTCAAATGTACAGAGTAGACATATTTCATGTAGTCAAGGGGTCACCGAGCTTCCGAAAGACCGGCCACCTGAGGCCCCTGCCTGCCCTCTGACCTCCACCCTAGACTCCTGGCAGATGAGGGCTGTGTCCTCGGAGGGATGGCGACTCCAGGCCCTGGCTCTTCAGTCCAGAGGGGTTAACGCAGGGTGTGGGCCACTGATGCATCATAAAATGGCCTGCCTCCCTTTTCCCGATCCTGCCACAGGGCACACCTGGAAAACGGCACAGGTGCCAGTGCCCCTGCAGGCCATGCTGCGTGAGGGCGGAGGAGAGAGTTTCTCAGGATGGTGCCCACCTCCATGCAGCTCCTCCCCAAGCCTCTCCCTGCCTGAGCCTGGGGCTGGGGAGAACTGGGGGGCGCAGGGTGGGGTCAGGAGATCACAGAGGGGTATTGCTTCCGACTGAAATGTACAAACGAGGAACTAGTCCTGCTGGCCCAGGCCCAGGAGTCCAAGAGGGCTCTCAGAGGAGCCTCCAGAGAACACTCCCCAGGCTGTGGTCCCATCCACTCCAGGCCCCTGCCCCTCCCTGCCAAAGCCGCCCTCCTCCTGGCCCCGCCCCCGAGAATCTTGGGTGTCATCCTCTTTCAAACTCACAGGCTGGCTGGTGGGCTCATGGCTTTACCTTTTGCTGGAGGTGAGAGAAGAGAAAATTAAATTGCAAAATGCATATCTGACAGAAACTTGCTGTCTCTCACAGGAGCACTCGGGGAAATGCGAGTTTTTGGAGCAGCTGCATCTCCAAGCCGGCCCTGGGCCAGCCCCAGAGACCCTTGGGAAGGGACTGCAGTGTCTCCTCTGTGGTGAATCCGTAGTTGGCACCTCTCTTGGTGGATATGGGGAGACCCCTGCCAACCACATGGGCTTTGAGTGTGACCCCAGGTCTGCCCACCTCTATGTGATTACATCCATGATGGGCTTCGTGCCTGAAGGTCACCCACCTGCCTGCTCCTTTCCGGTCGGAAAGCGGTCCGTGTGTTTCCCTCGAGGCCGCCTGTCTCCACGGCCTGTTTTCACCAGATGCCTGGAGCTGGGAAGGCCCAGGCTGGACCCAGCTTCACTGCTCTCTGCTATGAAGAGAGCTGGCTTGTGAGAGCACCCGAAGTTTACTAAACTCTTCAACTTGGCCTTGTAAACACTGAGCGCGCCAGAGATGACGTCAGCTCTATGTATGTGCATCTGAAACGCCGTGCGTGCTGCATGTGCCCAGGCCCAGGCCGCTGGCTGCCACAGGGAGAGAGAGGACTTAATGGCAGGAAACGCCCCCTGGAGATGTTTATTTGCCACAAGGAGGGAGGAAGGGCCCTGGGCAAGCTTTGCTGGGTGTCCCGCTCTTTAATTAAGTTTACCCCTGATTACTACTCAGGAGGTGCCGGGGAGACCTGAAGGGGCCCCTCAGGGCAGATACCCTCCAGGAGAGTTCATGAAAGCACACACAAATGGGCTCCCTCTCAATCCGCAGGAAAAGGCCGCGCGGTGTTTAGAAAGGAACGGAAGATGAAAGCCGTTTGCACAAATCAAAATGTGTCTTTTAAAGATTCCGGTTAAGTACTTACTCATTTACCTGCTTCGTACGGTCTCAGCAGTCCCTGCACTTTCATTCTGCAGGAAAGCAGCTTTTTTTTTTCACAAAAATGAATGGGGGGGAAGGGGGAACAGCAGAGCTCACTCCAACCAACGGGGAGACCGTGAATGTCCGGCTTCCTCCAACGTCAATCGACAATATTTCAAAGTATTTTTTCCTCTAAACCAAGTCCCACTCTTCAAGTCACTCAGCCCCTTCCTGGGAAGCCACGTGAAAAACGTTTAAACAAATCTGGATCGTTAAGTAATTATCTTCCTCATCTCAGAGGCAGATGCCTGATCCTGACCTAATTTTATAGCTAAAAACAGATAAACCTGCTTGGAAGCCAAGTGCACTTCATGCTTTCTTTTGTTACTTGCAGGGGAGTGAGAGACTGAAATACGAAGAAATAATGGCCAAACCAAATACAAAAATAGAGCTCTGACCAACAGCCGAAGCAGCCAGCCCATGAACTGATCCCTTGTCCATAGTCACCAGCCCAAGGAGCCACCACTGTCTACAAGTTAGACCTGCTACTGTCACAAGTCAGATCTCTGTCTCTAATAACAATCCAGGAAGTGAAACAACAACCCTGTAACAACCAGCCCCAAACAACCATAACTTGATTAGCAACTGCTTTTCCCTAATATTCTGTCCTCACTTCCAACTTAGGACCAATCAGAGAAAGCCAATCATGCACCCCAGGCAGTCACATGGGACGCCCTACTTTCAGCTAGTCCCCTACATCCCCCAGATCTCCCAGCAGAGCGCCTACCCTCCCTCTGTCCACCATTAATCCCCCTCCTTTGCTTGCCTTGAGTCTGCCCAGCACAGTGACAGTGGCCGATCCCTTTCTGTAGCAGCCCCCCTCTTCTCACTGGATGGTCTTTGTTTACTTCCACAGGATAAAGTTCTCTGAGGAAACAAGGGATGGATTGGCCACAAATCGCAGCATTAGCTGGCTGCTCTAAGAGCAGAGGCAACAGATCAAAAAGAAATTGCAGGGAAAATGGCTATCTGAATGTGATGCTTAGTTCTGTGTGTTAAGTGAGCCATAGGGCACCCAGATATTTGATTAAGTGTTATTCTGGGTGTTTCTGTGAGTATATCTTGGGAGAAACACAGAATGCCCTCCTTCCCTAATGCAAGTGGGTCTCATCCAATCAGTTGAAGGCCTGAGTAGAAAAGATAGGTTTGACCATCTCCCAAAGAAGAGAGAATTATTCCTGCCTGACAGTCTTCAAACTGGAGTGTGTTTTTTTTTTTTTTATTATTCCTTAGGGCACCAACTGAAGCATCTGCTTTTCCTGGGACTTGAACCTCCTGGCCTTCCAACGACAGCTTAGACCAAAGGTTCTCTGGCGCTCCAGCTTGCCTATTCACCCTGCAGATCTTGGGAACTGCTGGGCTCCATAATTGTGTGAGCCAATTTCTTATAATGAATCTCATACACAGGGGCACACACGCGCACACACACAGGTGCACTGTGGCTATGTTTCTCTGAGACCCTGGCTGATACTGCCTGCCAACCACTTCAGGTCGGCGGAGGTGTCCTGGGGAAGACTAGCAGAGACACTGAGCACTTTCCCTGAGTCGCCATTCTGGAACCGAACCACTGGGAGGACACCACGGTCGGCTTATCCCTTTACGAAGGTGACGTTGCTTTAAGATAGGGCTTTCGTTAGCAGATTACAAGACACAAATGGCCACACGATGGGCTAGAAAACAGCTGTAAAATTCACAAGCCACAGTGTGAGAGATGATCTTGCATACCTTACAAAGGACTTCTGTCTAGATTATGCAAAGAATTTCTACAAACTATAATAATAAAACCCAGAAGACAGACAAAAATGGGGAGGCTCTTTATAAAGGAAGACATCCAAGTGCCCGGAAACTAAAGAAATGTGGTGTGGCCCACCAGGGAACATTTTTATAATCTTTGGTAAAAAATAAAAAATAAAAGATTAATGCAGAGAAATGCGAACCGAAGCACTGTGAGATGCCAGCGGACTGGCAACAATGCAAAAGCATGGCAAGGGGGAATGTCCCCAAGGCCTCGGCCCTCTGGGAACTCACCGACATTACCCACCCACTCTGGCCTGGTGAGGTTTCCTAGTGAGGTGGCGGGTATGCATTCCTAGGAACTGATGTATCCACCTCACAGGCCCTGGAGAAACCTGAGCCCCCAGGCTCCAGGAGGAGCTCCAGAACCTGCACAGCACACCCCTCGTTATCACCCAGATGCTCTCAGTGCCCAAGGGATTGACCACTATGGCATACTTTTTCAATAGGAAAAGTTAAGGTAACTATAGTTGCAACAATGTAGAGGGACTCGCACAGGGGCGCTGAAGAGGCAAGATCCAGAAAGTGCATGTGATGCAATTCCATTAATATACGATTCAAACCAGGTTCCACTGCACACATCGGGGAATAAAAAGAAGAGCCAGGGATGGTCATTACAAAAATGAGGACTGTGGCCATCCTTAAGGGTGGGTGGGGAGAGGGAGATGGTAACCAGGAAAGCTTCTGGGGCCGACAATGTTCTATTTCTTGGTCACACAGCAATTCCCTTGGTAATTATTTTTTTGCAGTAACATTTGTTTTTAATTAGGATCAATCTAGATTTCATTCTAGAAAGTTAGAAACCAAAAATTAGGAAGTAGAGTGGCAAGAAATATTCAAAGTGATGAATAGCAAGAACTTATAAACAAGATTACTCTACCCAGCAAAGCTATCATTCAGAATTGAAGGGCAGATAAAGAGCTTCACAGATAAGAAAAAAGCTAAAGGAGTTCATCAACTCCAAACCAGTATTATATGAAATGCTGAAAGGTACTCTTTTAGAACAGGAAGGAGAAAAAGGTAAAAGATAAAAAATTATGAACAACAAATACATAATTATCAACAAGTGAGTCTAAAAATCAAGTGAATTAAAAATATGATGAACAGAATAAACTGGTGAATTTAATAGAATCAGGGGCAAAGAAAGAGAGTGGACTGACAATTCTCCGGGGGAGAGGGTCGGCTTATCCCTTTGAACCTCCTGGCCTTTCAACCACAGCTTAGACCAAAGGCTCTCTGGCACTCCAGCTTGCCTACTCACCCTGCAGGGGGTACAGGGAGAGACTGGACAAAAGTCATATACCTATGGATGAGGACAATGAGGGGGATGTGAGGGCAGAGGGAGGGAATGGGAGCCGGGTGGAAGGGAGCTAAGAGGGGGAAAAGAGGAACAATTGTAATAATCTGAACAATAAAGATTTATTAAATTTAAAAAAATTAGGAAGTAGAAACATCATAGTCCCATCACCTGGAAATTGCCTCTTCCAGATTTTTTTTTCAACATGTCTACTACACAAATGCATTTTCTACCAAAATGAGATCCTACGGTGCATAATGTTTGCACCTGTGAACGTGTATACTTCTATGGGTTTCAGCCCATTCACAAAGCTGTGCACCCAACACGACTATCTAATTCCAGGAAGTGTTTATCACTCTAGAGAGAAAGCTCACACACATTAGCAGTCACGCTCCCCCAGCCCTTCCTGCAGCCCTCGGCAACCGCTCACCTAATTTATGTTCCTATTGTGGATATTTCATCTAAATTGAATCACAGCACGTGGCCCCGTGTGCCTGGTTTATTTCATGCAGTACAAAGCTTTCAAGGTTCTTGCATGTTGTAGTGTGTATAAGCACTTCATCCTTTTTTATGGCTGAATGATAGTCCATTGTTTATCTATTCATCAACAGACGGCAAGTTGCTGCACTGTTTGGCTATGATGAATAATGCTGCTAGGAACATATCTGTAACAAGTTTGTATATGTACGTATGTCTTAGTCTTTCTTGGGTGTGGACATACGAATGTAATTTGTCGGGGTCATATGGAAACCATAGGTTTAACATTTGTTTTCCAAAGAACCTGTACCTTTTTACATTCCCACCAGCAATTCGTAAAGATTCTAAGTCTCCCACACTCTCCTCAACACTTGTTATTCTCCATCTTTTTTGGATAGTCACCCTCATAGGTATAGTATCTAATTGTGACTTTGTTTGCATCTCCCAAATGACTTATGATGTTGAACATATTTTTATGTAATTTTTGGATGTTTTTATCTCTTCTTTGGAGAAATGTCTCTGTAGATCCTTTGACCACTTTTTAAATTGGGTTGTCTTTTTATTGTTGGGTTGTACAAATTCCTTATATATCCTAGATACCAGATCCGTATCAGAGAGGTGATTTACATGGGCTGCCTTTTACTTTCTTAATAGTGTGCTTTAAGTCACAAAAGTTTTAAATTTTGATGACGTCTAATTTATTTAGTTTTCTTTGGTTGTTTGTGATGTTGGTGTCACATTCTAAGAAGCCATTGCCTAATCCACAGTCAGGAAGATTTATACCTGTATTTTCTTCTAAATGCTTTATAGTCTTAGCTCTTACATTTAGGTCAATTAATTTTTAGGTTTTTTTTTTTGTATATGGTATTAGGTAGAGGTACAACTTTATTCTTTGCATATGGCTATCCAATTGTCCCAACACCATTTGTTGAAATAACATCCTCTCTCCATTGCATTATTTTAGCACCTTTTTCTATATTGTTTTATTTTGTTTCTCGGTTCCCGCCTTATCCCATGTATAAAAGAGGTATTTTCCAGTGTACCTTTGATTCCCTTGTCATTTCTTATATATTTCTTAAGGCATTGTAAGACATTTAGTGGTTGCCCTGAGGATTACACTTAACATCCTAATATAGTGCACTCTAGTTCAGATACCTACACACTTGATTTTAATAGGTGTGGACCTCTTTGAGTTCAACCTGCTTGGAGTTAACTAAGCTTCATATGTGTACACTAAGAGTTTTCATCAAATTTATAAGTTTTTCCCATTATTTTTCAGATGTGCTTACTGCTCTTTTCTCTTTCTTTGCTCCTTCAGGGACTCCCATCATTTGAACACTGGTATGCTTGATAGTGTCTCAGAGATCCCACAGGCTCTATCCATTTTTCCTCATTTTTTACTTTCTGTTTGTCAAACTGAAGAAACTTCATTGACCTACCCTCAAGCTTGTTGATTTTTTTTTCAGTTTATAGCCCAAATGTGTTGTTGACTCCTTCTAGTGACATTTTTATTTTAGCTGCTGTACTTTTCAACTACAGAATTTCTATATGGTTCTTCTTTTAAAATAATTTCTATTTATTGATCTTTTACATTTGGTGGGTCAAAGTTCTCATATTTTCCTTTAGTTCTTTAACATATTTAGCTGGCCTAAATTCTTTGTCTAGTAAGTCCAACATCTGGGCTTCCTCAGGAACAATTTATCTACTTCTCTTATTCCCCTGGGTGGCTCATCCTTGTTTCACACTATCTTTGTTGAAAACGGAGCATTTTAAATCACATCTAGAAACCAGGTTCTTCTCCTCAGGCTGGTGATGGCTGCTGCTGTTTGCTTGTTTAGTGACTTTCCTGCGCTGAGTCTATATTCCTTGTCGTGTGTGGCCACTCCAATCTGGGCTCAGGTTGGTGGGTCATTCACCACTGGATGGAGATTGTGTTAACTTCCTGGAACCAATAAGTCTCACGGGCTTTGCTGAGAGACTGTGTCTGTGTCTTGGGGCAGTTCTTCAACTCTCAGGCAAGCAGGTACAGCTCGACCTAAGCTTTCCCTTTCTGCTTGCACAGAGCCTCCGCTCAGCCAGTGGTGAGACTGCAGGCCTTACCAGGTCCTTCCTGGGCATGTACACAGCTCTACACCTGCACACGGTCTTCCAGATTCCCAGGAATGTGACAGAGTTTTCCAAAGCCCCCTTCTGGACATCTTTCTCTCCAGCTTTTCCGTTTATATGTTTTGGCCATTGTGTTGTTTACTCTAATTGTTGTCATACCCCAGGCTGCTGCGATGACAAACAATTGCCATTTCCAGGGAACTGGAATGAACCAACTGAGTGATGACAGTTCTCTGTGAATGGGGCTTTGGAGGGTCTCCAATGCAATCCTGCCACCTGCAGTGGCTGGCAGACTGCGGGGTTCACTGAGAGGCGGGACTGCTGGCTCTCTGGCTGCCTCCGAGCTAGGAGAGGGCGATGGGGACAGGGCAGTGAAAACAGCACAGAGCCCCCTGTTGTGGCTGAGACTCGGCCATTT
This sequence comes from Lasiurus borealis, assembly GCA_004026805.1. Lineage (NCBI taxonomy): Eukaryota > Metazoa > Chordata > Mammalia > Chiroptera > Vespertilionidae > Lasiurus > Lasiurus borealis. The sequence goes on from PVJN01017004.1 coordinate 34,457, forward strand.
TTCTTGAAGAAACACCTCCTGGGATATTGCAAGACTTTGATTAATTTCCAGAGTTCTGAAAAAAAAAAATTGATTTTGACCATATTGCCAGTTTCCTCGTTGCTTATTTTTAGACAACTTTCAGAGGTCCCTACTCTGGTGTTCCCACTGACACCACCCTGCAATTACTCTTCATTTACACAGGGTTTATGTAGTCATCTGTATTTATAAAAGAACCACAATAACAAAATCAGTGTTGTGTCCTCTCTGCCCAGACACAATCATAAATAGTGTCTCTCTGTCTTCAGTGTTTAAAGGACTCTGGAATGCCCCAGGATAGCTGGCCCAGATGTCATTGCGAGGCATTGGTGCCAATTAGTAATCCAGACAGAGCAGGGAGCAGGCTGTGTGCGTGCAGATGCTCATTACAACCGTGGTCATAAAGTGAAAAATTAGATCCATCTCCAAGTCTGTGTAAGGGGAACAGGTAGGTAAATAACTGCATTTTCTCACTGGAATGGCATGCACCCATTCTCTGCAATAATTATAAAAACTAAATGGAAACATGAACAGCTTTTTAGGGTGTGTTTATTTTCAAAAGCAAAGCCCAAACTCCTTCGTGCCCGGTTATAACTCTGGAACAATTATATACGCGCATGTGCGCGAGCCAGAAGGGAAGAGAGAAAAATGAACACAATTTGTTAGGGTGGAGAGAATTGTGGGTGTTTTTAAATTAGGGTTGGTTTTTTTTTTCTCATCTTATTGTTATGCTATGAGTGCATCAACTTGAAGTTGGAAAAAAAAAAATAGGTCAACATGTCTAAGAGAAAGAATGATTTCCCCGAGGCCTCACCCGGTGGACATGGCACAGGTCAGAGTCAGGGGGGACAGGGGTGCGGGAGCCCGGGGGTCCTGGGCACAGACCTCTCCCTCAGCCCGAGGAGGCCCCCGGGACCTGGGATGGGATGGAATGCAGCTCCCTGCCAAGCCTCTCGGAGACGGGGGAGGTGGAGGAGGAGAAAGGCCCTCTTCCTTCCCCTCTGGTAGAAAAGATGTTTTTCCAGTAAATAACTGTAAAGTCTCAAATGAAATATAAGCCTCAAGAGTTATTTGGCCTTTTTGGGATCCAGGAATCTTTCAGTGTCTGGACAGGGTCACCGAGACTCCTGACGGATGCCCGTGTCCCCCCGGGGGGCACTCCCTTCCTGATGGTAATGAAGTGACCCCTCCATCCCGCCCCTGCTCCCACCCACTCCCTCCCCCTAAAATTTGAGGCTTTTACCTTGGCTCACAGTCCAGCAGCTCTCATCCTGAATTTCTGATCTCTCTCTCTCTCTCTCTCTCTCTTTTAATCTTCTTTCTCTCGGATATCTGAAAGGGGGAGAATTAAGTGGAAAGTGCTTCGGACATAACTTGCCAGAGCAGCTTCCCAAGCATGGACACAGTGGCCCTGGTGTGCCTGGTCCTGGGGTCTCCCCGAATGCAGACCATTCCCTGGGAAACCCAGCCATGTCTCAGGAAGACCAGGTCCCCTCAGTCCAAGAATCTCTGTTTCAGCCACAGTCACCTAGGTTGGCCAAACGTGGATTGAACAAAGTCAGATGCATTGGCTGCAGGACTAATCAGAGCTTTCGCGTGCTACTATGCTGTATGCCCATGCCTATTCAAGGCAAGGTGTCTCTGGTGTAACAGAGCACAACAACCTCATTTTTATTATTAATTAATTAATTAATTAATTAATTTATTAAATCGATTTTATTGATTTTTTACAAAGAGGAAGGGAGAGGGATAGAGAGTTAGAGACATCAATTAACTGCCTTCTGCATGTCCCCTACTGGGGATGTGCCCGGAACCAAGGTACATGTCCTTGACCGGAATCGAACCTGGGATCCATATTGACCATATTGCCAGTTTCCACATTGCTTATTTTTAGACAATAAAAATAAGACCAAAGCTCTATCCACAGGCAGATGCTCTATCCACTGAGCCAAACGGGTTTCGTTTCATTTTTATTTTTAATTTCAGAGCGAAGACATGAATCTGAGGAGCTGAAAGGCTGCCGGGCCAAGTGGGCTGTGGACATCTTCTGTAAGGGAGGGAGTCGGGGCCCTGCGCCCCTCTTCTCAGGAACCAAATAGTGGGAACCTGCCAAGTGGTCAGGTGATCCTCTCCCAGGGGCAGCTGGGAGGCAGAGGAAGTCCTGGGGTAAGAGGCCTCAGGGCCCACTCCACGCTGCACTGGGCTGGGTGTGCCTGGGGGTGTGGTTCCTGGTCTGTGGTGCGCAGGGGTGAGTCCTGACCCTTAACCCGGCCCATCAGACCAGGGAAAGGACCCTCCTGGTAAAAGCAGGCACCTCCACCTCGAGTCTCCTGAGGGGGTGAAGGGAGAGGCGTCATTTGCCTGGATCAGTGATTTTCATGCTTTTTCACTGCATGGCCCACATAAACTAATAACTAAAATTTTGCGGCACACCAAAAAAATATATTTTTGCCAATCTGACAAAAAATTAGTATAATTTTGACTTATTTTAAAATAATAATAATAATAATTACCTAACCCTTTGCTCTAAAGTGACTTTTCAAAAACTCATGAGTTTATTTACATTTATCTTTATTGTTGACAATATTACAGATGTCCCCATTCCCCCTCCACCCCCCATCCCCGCTTCACTCAGCTCCCATGTCTTCCCCGGCCTTGGGTAATGCCTATATGCATATAAATGTTATGGTTAATCTCTTCCCCTCAGATTCATCAGTCTGTTCCATGCTCCCATGTCTCTGGACCTGTTTTGTTGGTCAGTTTACCTTGTTCATTAGATTCCACATATAAGTGAGATCATGTGATACTTGCTTTCTCTAGCTTATTTTGCCTAGTATAATACTCTCCAGGTGCCTGTACTTGTACATAAGGATTTCGGGTACCGAGAATTAACCAATCAGATACAACCTTATTATGCAGCATGACCACTAAGATGCAAGTCTACTACATAACTTATATATTCATGGTTCAATTCACACCACGTGGCTATTGTTGTGTTTGCTGTTGTCATATTTCTTTTTATGTATAATCTAAAGGAAAAGGGGTCAGTGGCCTAACTAAATAGGCAGGCATTGTGTGTTTTAAAAATTCTGTGGCACACACTGGTTGCAAATCACGGGCCTGAAGGCCTGGGCAGTTTCAAGCGCTCGTCACTCTCCGGTTGGTGAGCTGGGACATCCCTCCAGAGATGGCGCTACATGCAGCTCTCAGGTACCCTCCCCGTGGAGGCTGCGAAGGGTTCAGAAGCTTTCGGGCTGGTATTGCATGCTCCTCTGCGGGACTTGGGGCCAGGAACACGGGAGCACAGGACACCAAGAGTCAGGTGACAGCCTCACACAACCTCGTGACTCTGGGGAGGGAGCACACTCCAGCAGCGTGAGCATCCCGCCTGGCCTATGCGGACAGGGGTCACCCAGGCGCTGCCCTGGGAGCCTCTGTAGCAGGCGGTGGGCCTCTCCATGCCTGCCTTTGGCAGCCGCACAGCTGTAGGAAGGCCGGTGTACCTGCTGCAGCCTCTGGAACTGACCCACCCCTGCTAAGTGGCCAGAGACACTGGCTGTCCTGGAAGAGGCTGCTGGAGCTTGAGGTCACTGGGCCAGCCTGGAAGGCCAGTTCCAGCGGCCACAGGAAGGGTGTGGCTGCAGAGGTCCGAGATCCAAGAACGGGGGCTGGTGGGCTGGACGCAGTAACTCAATGGTATTCAAGGGCTGTGCTGGGCCAAGGTGTGTGCAGCGCCGTCCTGAGCGTCCCTGAAACACGGATTGTGCAGGAAGAATGCGGGGGCTGGTCATCACAGGAACTCAGGTCAGGGGTTCGGTCTGCTGGGGACTCCATGGGCCTCACAGGACAATGTGGATGGCCTCGGGGCAGCCGGTTGAGACTAAAATCTTTGAGTAAAGATGAGGCGGCAGTCACTCTGGGCCTTTCTGAGTGACCGGAGGCCCAGAAGCAGGAGTGCCACCTGGCCCTGGGTGGGGAGGGTGGTCTGGAGGGAGGTGGCTCAGGATGTGCATGGGACAGTGGGACTCCAAGTGCCCAGGAATTGCTCCCCATTTGTTCAGTGGGGAGCCCTGAGCCAGGCGAGGGGTCTGGGGGCTCAGGGAACCCAGGGACTGAGCAAGGTGGGGAGAGATCCCAGTGCTTTCTGGATAGACAGAAAGATTGCTTTAGCTTGAGGACCCTGTCTCCACCCGAACCTGGGGCTCAGCCCTCGTTACAGGGGAGCACAACAGCTCTGTGGGCAGCTGGTGAGGGCAGGCAAAGCTGCCGAGCCCCGGGAGCCGGGAAGCCCCAGGTCAGCCTGCAGACATAGAAATGGCCCAATGGTCAGCCCCTTGGGTAGAGTGCAAGGTCTGCTGCAGTTGCCGACGGCAGCCGCCAGGTGGCACAGGCGAGTCCAGCACAGGCAGCTGTGACCCAGTGTCCGGCTTGCTGGCCAGGAGGACATGGGATCCCTGGGCTCAGCCACAACTCTGCCTTGGCCCTCCATAGGCAGGTGACCTGCAGGGAGGAGGGGTGACAGACACAAGTAACAATTTACAACGGGCATATGGAGGCGCAGGGGTGGGGTCTGCCTCCCACATGCCAGAGGCAGTTGTGCCCAGTGGGGAAGGGCAGCAGGATTCCAGGCACCTGGCACCCCGTTGGGCACTGGCACTCAGAGCAAGAAACCAGCCTGTGGAGCCATGGGGGCTCAGGACTAGGCTCACAGCCCAGGTCCAGGACCCCCCTGCCTGCTGGCCCTTCCTGGGTGGCTGTAGTGTCAGGCCCCAGGCCCCAGCGGCAGAGCCACGTGGACTCTGGCCATCTCCTGACCCGCCCCACCGGTGGGACCACTGTTTGTGCCCCCTCCCCTGGCTACCTGTTCCCTTGCCCCACCTGCTCCTCCCAGGAACAGATGCAGGGAAGGTCTGCTGGGAGAGCATGGATTCCCCTTCAGTGCATCACACTGGAGGTACCTGTGCATCCCCAGGTTGGGGTCAGCAGGGAGGGATGCCCTTGACCTTGAGATGTAGGAATAGTCCGTGTGCAGCGGGAGGTCACTGTGAGGTGGGGGGGTCAGCATATCGGTGGGCAGTGGTGACTGGCGTGACTTGGTGATGCTGATAATATTAATGCAACAGAACCCGACAGCCGTGTTTGTAGGCTGTGCGCTGGGCATCCCTTTCTGAGCCTTCCAATCGATGGTGCTGGCGACGACCGCCTGGAAGGAAAGTGCTGGTGTCCCGCTGTCGCGGGTGAGGGGTAAAAAGAAAAGCACATCCCTCATCTTTGTCCGTCTTCCCTGGTCGAGTGAGAGGCCCCCTGGGTAGGACCCCCAAAGAGGACGTGCCCTGGAAGGGACAGGTCCCAGGAGCAGGGAGGCCAGGAGGCAGCCAGAACCGCCGGGACCACCAAGTGGCCAGACGGCCGGGAGAATGGCCGGGGCTGTAACAGCACCTCTGCTTCGGGCAGCGGAGCCGCCGCGCTCCCCGCTGTGACCTGTCACGGCTCTGTCTTCCCCTCGTCAGGGCCAGGTCAGCGGAGGTGACCGGTCAGGCCCCCACTTGATGACTTCCCTTTTAAACAAACCCTCACGGCCCGATTCTTTCCTGGAAGGTCCTGTCACATAAATTTCCACTCCGTGCCACTGCATTTTCTTCCAGCGAGCTGTCAGGGCTATTTTGAGAAGGAATTAGGGGGTCAAATGTCCCTCTTTCGCGGCGGCATGGATGCCGGCTCGGGCGGCTGCCGGACTTCGAGAAGGCAAAGGTGGCCCAGCCCCGGGGCCACGGCCTGTGGGGCCTCGGGCTGCACGCCAGCCGGACACCCGGGCTGGACGGAGCCTCAGCCCCAGCCTCAGGCGGCCACGCCAATGCAAAGACGGGGCACCTGTCATGTGATGTTGGCAGGGCTGCCCAGGGTCCTTTCCTTCCCCTGAATGCGCAGCCCTGTGGAAGGAAGGGCACTTCTCTCTTGGGTGTGCAGGTAGAAAGCTCCGGAACCCCCTCTTTGTGCACATCTCCCTATTTCCAAAGCATCCTCTCACACGGGGTCTCCCCTCGGCTCACACCCCCTGTGACTGGAATTGGTGGGGAATAGCACCCTTTATGGACAAGGAGACTGGACTTCCCGGAGCTGGGAGGTTCCCACAGCCCCGGGATGGGGAGGAGCTGCCCCTGGCCTAGCTGACCTCCCTTGAGGCAATGCTCAGCCCGAGGTCAGGACTTTAAAGACAGTGTTGCAGCCCCAAGAAGTGATAACACAGCCAAAGCCCTGAGGGGTGGTGTCCTGTGTCCAGGGCCCTGGACACTCCACCGAAAGAGTGCTGATGGAGCAGCCAGGACTGCTCTCTCCACGGCCTCCTCCGAGCCCCGGCGCTCCGCAGCATGTGGTTATATGCCACTGAGTTGGGGTCTGACCTGGCCGTGAGCACTGAGTGTGCTCTGGAACCCCCACTGCAGGCAGAGAGAGCGGAAGGAAGGTTTTTACAGCCCCGGCCATTCTCCGGCGTCCTTCCTGCCAGATCACCTTCTGCACCTTTGCCGTGAGAGGCTGAGCTCACCAGCTGTATGTGAGTGGGGGTGACTTGACCCCAAAGACCCTGCAGCGAACACGGAGGCCATGGGAGGGGCCTGCTGGAGGAACCTGGGAGCGTCTCATGCAGGAGGTGTCTCCAGAGCCGGCTGTGAAGGTGCCTGGGCAGGCAGAGGCGGTGGGGGGAGGGGAGGCCTGGCTGAGCACGGTGCACAGAGGGGTGCCAGGAGCAGCCGTGTTTTCATTGGCAGAGCTACCCCTGAAGCCATTTCAATGTACATGGCTGCATGATGGGAGAACGCAGGTCAGGGGGTTAGGAAAACACTGCCCGGAGGTTGTGCGTGTGCCTGTGTGAAGAGAAAGTCCAACTGGCT
>PVJN01017005.1:0-41357 GCA_004026805.1 Lasiurus borealis
TTTTTTTCACATAACTTTTCAAAACTTTTAATGCAATATGGTCATTGCATTTATAGATATTCAAACATTGAACCATTCTTTATAGCGAAAACAAACCTCACATTGGTTTTGGTGTTTTATAAGTGACTATAGGTTTCAATTACTAATATTTTGAGGTTTTAGTATAAGTTTTTACACATATTATTATTTGTGTTTGATCTGTTACAAACTTTTTTAAAAAAACACTATTATCTCGTGCTAACAAGATAATTAATTTTGTTGATCTGAAAAATAAGAATGGAACACAAAAAATGCTTTGGCTTGCCATTGTAATAGAGAAGCGGGCTCTTTTAGATAACTTTCTCACTCTTACTAGCTATTTATCTTTCTAATTTTTCTCCATTTTTGTCAGTTTATTTTGATAATTCATAGTTTCTTGGGATTGTGTATACAGCATAAAGAACAAGTGAGCTGACGGTGCTTAACAACATAAGAGAAGAGCAATGCAAAGAAGGATGTAAAGTGAGAAGTTAATAAATAGAGATAAAGACTTTTTTATCACCAGGAAACAAAGTATCATAATAGCCAATACTTTTAGATACTTAGAGGTACTTTTATGTGCCAGGTACTATTTTAAGTAGGATAGCTGCTTATGGTTGTTCAGGCATAAACCTGCACCATTCCATGGTCACTATTGACACTGCAGTCAGTATGAATCATGCTCCTAGAATTGCTAGTTTAAACCCTGAGGGCCATACACAGCAGCCTTCTATTAAGCACTTTATATTATAACACAAGAGGCTCAGTGCATGAAATTCGTGCACTTGAGGGGGGGCGGGTCCCTCAGCCTGGATTGCACTAGGGTGCAGGCCAGACTGAGCGACCCCACCGATGCATGATTAGGGCTAGGGAGGGATGCGAAAGGTTACCCAGCCCAGGAAGGACAGCAAGAGGGTTCCAGGGTGTGTCTGACCCACATCCCTCAGTCCCAATTGGCTGGACCCCAGCCGTAAGCTAACCTACCAGTCAGAACATCTGTTGCCTGGTGGTCAGTGCATGTCATAGCAACTGGTTGACCTATCAAATACCTGCCCCTGGTGGTCAGTGTATGTCATAGTGAGGGGTTGACTGGCCTTAGCATTCATTAGCATATTACGCTTTTACTGGTTGAATGGCTGACTGGACACTTCACATATTAAGCTTTTATTATATAGGAAAACTCTAAGAACAACCCTTATAAGTAACTACTACTATTATCTCATTTTATAGATAAGGAAATAGAGGCAGAGAGAGTTCCTTGCCCAGGATCTCACAAATTAAAGCGAAAGAGCCAGGCTTTTATCCAGCTCCAGATACGGCTACACAGAAAATAAATCTGTATTGAATTAAAGTAATCTGTATAAAATTACAACATATATTTCTGTAGGCAAAGAGGAAAGAAAGAACTCAGTTCAGAGCAGAGTGACAGGAATGAATCATTGAAAGAGATAATATAAAACCGTCTTGAAAGAATGAGTGGAATTAGATGAAGAGGCAGGGGATGGGCTCTCCAGCAGGCTCTAATTCATCACCAAAAGTGAAAGCTCAAACCTTATCAGTGACCCTGGCACAAATGCATGCCTCTGCCTCTGTGCACCCAAAATAATCTTCATTGCTCAATCCATATTCATCATTCTCTGGCTTTTCTTTTTTGTGAAATTTATTCTATTGATAGGTATTTCAAACTATATGTGCATGGATATTGTGTTCAATTGTTTTTCTTGCTTTAACCATATTAACCATAATTAATTCCTAAAGTATGTATTAGTGTGTGTAAAAATATATTATGATTTGTATAACCTTTGGATATTTATTGTATCACTTAATATATTGCCATGATCCATTTGTTGTTTTATCACTTTTGTCTATTTTTTGTCTGCTCCATAATATTCTATTGTCTAATGATATATTAGAATTTATTTACCAATATTTCTATTAAGGGATAACTGGATTGTTTACAGGTATTGTTAATGCAAACAGAGTTACTTTGTAAGTCCTTGTACATAACCTTTGTACTCTTAAATTTGATTCTGTATAAATTACCAAGAGTGGATTTCTTGGATCACAGGTTTCTGAATGGTTAAGTTTAGAAGGTAGTGCCAAAAGGATTACTTCAGTTTACACTTCCTGTAGTAATGGATTAGAAAGTCTTTGCAATGGCATCCTCATCAATGCTTGGTATCAAGGGATTTTTAGATATTTTGTATTTGGGTGAGTACAAACTAGATAAAGTTGTATTGTAGTCTTTATTTGTGTTTCCCTGATCATCAAAACAATATATTATTCTGGCTATTGTATAAAAATTACTTTATATTGTATTGCATTTTGATTTCAATCAAAGAGCTTTTAATGCCATTAGACCAGGGCATGTATTGGACATGGATAGTAAAATTTAAAAACAAAAGAGATTTATATTTTTCTATTTAAGAGTGTTTAAAATGTCAGTCATGGCATCACTGAATATCATTTTTATATATGAATATGCCATAATTAGTATTATTTCTGTGATATACATGAAAACTTACATTTAGAATAAATTTTCTACTTCATGAATCAAAATAATCAATGAGATGACTTATACATCCATATACATCTTAATCACAGAGCTTTACGTGGCTCAGAGATTTCATTGAAACTTAAAACCCAAGTTATTTTTGAGACGTTCGCATTTCAAGTTGGTACAAAACTGTAAAGTAGTAAAAATAATATCAATTATGAAATAAAATCACATCTATACATGTGTATATACTTATTATATTAAGTATATGGACTTAAATATTACACATTTAAATGCTATTGAAATTATTTCATTATCTTGTGGAAAGAGCTCCTGGCTGCAGAGACTGTTATCTGACCACAGACAGCTAAGTCAGAAAATCAAATGAACTATATAAAATGCAATGACATCAAAATGCAATAATAAAGGAAAATTGCAGAGTTGAAAACTACAGGGAGAATAGACTTAATTCTTAGTGAAGATGAAACCATAACTTATAATAGCTCTCTCTTTCCAAAAAGGTAAAGTATAATTTCCATAGTTTTGAGCATAAACATATCTCCAGCTATGTCCTCCATCAGACCTCTCACTCCCATTTCTATTTCACTCCATATTCAGTGAATGCCTTTGTGGTTTCAGGTCTTCTTGGCTCTGCTCATTTTCACTGAATTAAAGATGAGATTCCATATAAGAATGATGTGTAAAGTCAGCCCACAATTTTTCCAGCAGATATTTGGTTCCATTTATCTGCTATTCTGAATAATTCTACTTTGAACAAATATGTACAAGCTTTTGTGTGCACATATGTTTCATTTATCTTGTTATATATTTAGATGTTTAATTTGAGGGGTCACATTATCTTCTAAAGCAGATGTACCTTTCTATATTTTCACCATCAATGTATCACAGTTTGTATTTTTCTACATCTTATCCAACATTTCTCACTATTCATCTTTTGAATATAGCCATACCAGTGAGTATGAAGTGATATTAATGTAGTTTTAATTTGTGGACCAGGTGGGGAGGAGGAGTAACATTCTCAAGCAAAAGAGGTTTTCTAAACAGCGTATGAACATCCGTACACACATGCACACATGCTAACACACATATGCTAACACACACACACACACACACACACACACACACACACACACAAGAATTGGAAATATCATTAGTAATCTTTTTAAGGTTTGGACCAGCTATTGGCTAAACACCTCCAGGCAAGAAACTCACTGTATCTTAAGGCAACACTGTCTTAAAAAAAATTATAAAAGTACAATTTATAATTGTATTAAGCTGAAATATGTTCTTTTGCAGTGACTACAATTAATACTATTTCTATGCCATGAGTCTCATTGGAATGAGATCATTCTTCCTTCCATTTTGCTTCACCATAATTTAAATAGAACAGTTAGGCTTTAGGAATTGGCAGCCCCACCCAGTTTTTTTTTAAATATATCAAAGAACAGCAAATTATTTTTCAAAAAAAAGTATACATAGTAAATTTGGGATATGTATCAGTCAGAGTTTGGTCAAAGACATAGCAGAAAAAGATATTGTATAAGGTCAAATTGTATAATATTCAATACTGCTCATCAAAACACACACACATTTATGCATGCATGATAGTGTGTGTGTGTGTGTGTGTGTGTGTTAGCAAAATTGCACCTTATACAATTCTATAAACAGTCTCTGTAAGGCCTTTGCATCTGTGTCTAGTGGTGGAATCTGAAGTCTACAGATAAGATATTAAGGAAGAAAAGATGTGAGGTAAGGAAAGCAAGAACAAACTGAATCTGTGAGTATGTCCTGGAAATCACAAAGATAGAATGGAATTTCTAATGGTCTCACAACCTCAAAGCTCCAGCATCCATGATGGGTTAGTCTTCAGGGGAAAAAGATACCTGTGCCATGGTGATAACCACAGATCTGACCTAAGAATAGAGAAACTGAAATAGGAGTCCAGCAGGAGTTGGTCCTGCTGCTACCAGGGTCAACAAGGTGAGCTCTCAGATAAGCTGGTGCCAAACCACTCAAATATCTCTGCTGACCCATGCTAGCCAGGAACTATGCGGGGAAGGCAACTGTGGAAATATAGTCCCAGTGAGCACGTCATGATACAAATCTGCTATAGTATTTATCCCTTTTTATTATTAAATAAGAACATATACTCCTCATTCTGAAATAGTGATGCTTGCACATCTTTCCAATTTTTCACAATAGGAATATAAAGTATTTCATGGATTTTGAATGCTACACATTCCATAAACAGTCCCTATGTGAAGTATCAGTGTCCATAAGAACAACTAGAGAAACAAGTGGATCTTGAAGAGACCATGCAGATCATGTATTCCATTCTTCTATTGCTGTTTTATAGACCCAAAAAGGTTAAGTGAGTTGAAACAGGTACATAGTCTTTCTTAGACAAGAGTCAGAACTAGAAGCCATATATCATTTCTATCAGTCCGGTGTTTTTTTTTTTTTAAATATGATCATATTGACTTTAGAAAGGAAGGGAAAGGGAGAGATAGAAATATCAATGATGAGAGAGAATCACCACTTGGCTCACTCCTGCACACCCCCCACTGGGGAGTGAGTCCACAACTCAAGCATGTGCCCTGACCAGGAATAGAAACCGCAACCTCCTGATTCACAGGTTGATGCTCAACCACTGAGCAACACCAGTGTTTTTATATGTACCTCATAGTTTTTATAATTTATAAACTTGAAGTACAAAAATGTAATATTACTTAGTATTGTTATTATTATTTACACTGCCATTTTTGTTCACCCTTCTCTTGGAGAAAAGCAAGGGTTAGATTTTATGATTCTCTGTTTAATCTTTCCAAACCTATAATTTTTAAAATTTCCTTTGTAATAATTTATTTCTTTTTTTAAATTAAATCTTTATTATTCAGATTATTACATTTGTTTCTCTTTTTTCCCCTCCATAGCACCCCTCCACCCAGTTCCCACCCCTCCCTCTGCCCTTAGCTCCCTCCCATTAATCTCATCCATAGGTGTATGATTATTGTCCAGTCTCTCCCTGTACACCCTTCACCCCTTCCCCCCTGAGAATGATCAGTCCACTCCCTTTTTGTGCTCCTGATTCTATCATATTCACCAGTTTATTCTGTTGATAAAATTTTTAATTCACTTAATTTTTAGATTCACTTGTTGATAGATATGTATTTGTTGTTCATAATTTTTTGGCTTTTACCTTTTTCTTCTTCCTCTTCTAAAAGAGTACCTTTCAGCATTTCATATAATACTGGTTTGGAGTTGATGAACTCCTTTAGCTTTTTCTTATTTGTGAAGCTCTTTATCTGCCCTTCAATTCTGAATGTTAGCTTTGCTGGGTAGATTATTCTTGGTTGTAGATTCTTTGAATAGAGCTCTAGAGACAGTGTAGACCAAGAATGTCAAACTCAAAGGCTAACAAGGCCCAAATATACAAGGTTTAAGTTTATGTGGGCCGCAATAACACAAAAGCTTCCATTTTCACAGACACATAGGTTTATTACGATAAAGACATGCTGAATACAAAGGGCTGAAATGAGTGATTGTTAACATAAAGTAACAGAGCATTTTAATTAAAATTAATATTTTTTCGTGAACATTAACTTACCAGACACTGAAATAGCTGCACAAATTAATAAGCATAACACTAATAAACCTATTTTTCTTGTTCTCTGAAAGTGAAATATTTCCTGTTGTGCATACCAAACAAGTCAGTACAAAACTAATGATGTGGTAATTGGCTGCTAAAATATTTGCTGCTGGTATTAGTGGAGAGAAATGTTGCGCCTGTGCGTAAGGTGTGTAAGGGAAAGGATGCAACACAATTAGAGTAATCAGTCATTAGTAAACACTGTAATTTGTTTTTAATAATTATGCATAACAGGGTATTATAAAAATTAAGTTGTGAATTTTTTATTAAAAGTTACTTACATACCGTTATATTGGATGGGCTGTAAAAATATTCATTGTTGGCCACATGCGGCCCGCAGGCCAAGAGTTTGACATGCTTGGTGTAGACTACCTTTTCAGAAATGGCCACGTTGCCTTGTGCTCAGTGAATGTATGTTTCCTTCCACTTTCAGGCTGATAAATGTCAGTAGAGCTGTAACGCAGCCTGAGTTTCTCCTGAGGAAGCAAACTGGCATCTAAGCCAAAAAGTATGAGAGTAGGAGAATTAGGGGCAAAGATGAAGTAGATTGGGACCCTTTTTAAAAATGCATTCATACCCAGCCAGCAGTGGCTCAGTGGTTGCACGTCCAATTTGTAAACCAGGAGGTCACAGTTCGATTCCTGGTCAGGGCACAAGCCCAGGTTGTATGTTTGGCCCCTAGTGCAGGGTGTGCAGGAGGCAGCCGACCAATGATTCTCTCTCATCGTTGATGTTTCTATCTCTCTCTCCCTCTCCCTTCCTCTCTGAAATCAAGAAAAATGTATAAAAAATGAATGGGAGTTGTTTCTTTGCTTTATGCCATTTCAGCTTAGAAAAGGTTTCATAGGAATGAAATGTCATAGGAATTAATGTCAGCAGGGAAATCTGCACTCCCTCTTTCCTTTATGTTAGGCCACTTCTGTAAAAAAAAAAAAGTGTTTATTTGTTTTTCCCAGGTTTGCCCAACATATGACTCCTTAATATGTGACTATTGTCGAGTTCCTAAACTTTGTCACGGCCTGGATTAAAGAATTGCACTCACGCCCTGACTGGTTAGGCTCGGTGGATAGCGCAAAGGCTTATGGACTAAAAGGTCCCAGGTTCAAGGGCATGTTGCACAAATGCTAAAACTAACAGTAGTGTGATCATTTAGACTAAAACAAAAATTATTTACTTATATAAGTATTCCTACTCTCCCTTTTATTAGTCTTTTTTTTTCTTCTTGCCTGGAATACCTCTTTATTGCCTTTTATAAAAATTGTACCTATTCTTAAATACTTAAATAGAGCCTTTTTTGCCGTTATCATCTTAATATATGAGCCAACTGGTGAATGTCACTTCTCCTTTCTTCATACACTTGTCACACATTTTACCTCCTTTGTAATTAATCATATTCTGCCTTATAATTACTTGAAGATTTGTCATATCACCCTCTGTTAAAGTGTAAATCACCTTGAAATCACGACTTGCTGTTTAATTTTGCTTTATGACTTAAAGTAGCAAGGAAGCAACAATATTTATAGAATGACTTCTAAATAAAGAGAAATATATCATAAACAATAAAGCAATCGGGATCCTGAATTGGTATTGGTGCTTATAACTATTCTTTTTTAAAATATATGTTTTTATAGATTTCAGAGAGAAAGGGAGAGGGAGAAAGTGAAACATCAATGATGAGAAAGAATCATTGATCAGCTGCCTCCTGTATGCCCCACACTGGTGATTGAGTCCACAACCTGGGCATGTACCCTGACCAGGCATCGAACCCCGATCTCATGGTTCATAGGTTGACGCTCAACCACTAAGTCCTGCTTGCCAGGTTACAACTATTCTTTATTGAGAATTTAGTTTGAGCAAGGCATTGTGTTAAGTGCTTTGCCTGCATTTTCAGTTAATATTCACAACAATTCTCTGAGATTACCAACATTATTATTCCCATTTTCAAGAATGCAAGGTTTAGCAGAAGTAAGTAAATTTCCCCAAGGTCATAGAGCAAGTTAGGGATCAAGTCCAGTTAAGAGCCCATGCCATTAAGTTTCCCTGTGAGAAACCAAAATATGAGAATATAGACATCATTAGAAATTTATCGTCATGCTTATTTAAGAAGAAAGCTCTAAAGAATTATTCCAGTCTATTAAATATTCTGTAATTGCATGAATGATAAATGCAAATTTTTACTTAGTCACTTAACAAAACGCTTTTCTTATTACAGTGACACCTTAAAAGTCAAAAAGTACCATGATTAGAATGTCTTTAAAAGTGGTAAAGATGGTAAAATTTTTATTATTTCAAGATTTAATTGAATTTCTTGGGGTTACACTGGTTAATAAAACTGTGTATGTTTCAGGTGTACAATTTTAAAATACAAAATCTGTATATTGTATTATTTTCACCACACCAAGTGAAAAAAAAATAGAATGGTAATCCCTATGCAGATTCTATAATTTAAATGGTTCAATTCTACAGGGGTATGTTAATTGGTGCCAAAAAAAAAAAACCCACAAGCTTGGCCTAATAATAATTAAAATGACACTTCTTACAGCTTAGATCAAGGTATGTTTTTCATCAAATATTGTCATGTGGATTCAGATGAGCATTGGTTAATTTACACCATTCATCGAATAGGCATCTACTATTTACTGAGATAATATATCAGAGGCTGGAAACACAAAGACACAATAAATACCATTCTTACTGATTAGGCACTCATAGTCTAGAAATAAGAACTACCAGAGCAAATAAGTCAGAATGACAGTGAATATTTTATAATGGAAATATACATGGGCATAATAAGGTATAATTAGAGGGACAACATAAAGTTTAATTTATCTGAATCTTCAAAAGGGGGAAAAATAAGGACTTTTAAAAGGAATGGCGGTGAGGAGAAGGGTGGAGGATACCTCAGACTGTAAGCAAAGGGACACGGGAAAGAAAATAATTCTGGGGATGACAGATTAAAACACTGGGTGAAGGAAGAGATAAAAGTGTGATGAGGGAGAGGGTTGAAAAGATAATCAATAAATAGATCATGGAGGGCTGTATCAGCCGAAGTATCACACTTGTACCTTATATAGAAATTCTGGAGGCCAGGAGGATGTATAGGTGAAGGAATAGGAGAATCGGATTTAGATTTGAGAGAAAATGTTTTGGCAATCCAGGGTGGAGAGACTGGGTTGGCAGTATCATATTTTGAAGAGTGGAGAAATGCTGAAAGTTCAAATTGGCCCACAACAGAGATGATCCAGATAAACTGAGGCAGCAGCAATAGAGATTAGAAGAGGGGCAGGGCAGTATATTAAAAAAAAAAAAAAGTGGGCATTTTTGAAATAATTTATTTTTTTGTCATGTGTATTGAAAGGAAATACTGACTTTTTATGGTTGGAGCATATATTAATCCTCCATTGCTGCTATAACAAAGACTAATACACTTAGTGACTTAAAAAGAAAAAAAAAAACAGCACACATTTATCATCATATAGTTCTGGAAATCGGAAGTCTTAAGTAGGTAAGCGGGGATGCATTTCCTTCCCAAAGGATTTGTGGGAGAATCCCTTTCTTTGCCTGTCCCACCTTCTAGAGACCGGCCCAATATCCCACTGCATGAACCTTCTCTCCAACCTCCCTTTTTCCATTATCATCCTCTGATACTCCCCCTCTGCGTCCCTCTTGTAAGGACCCTTGTGATTACACTCCTACTATGATTATCCAAGGCAATTTACACATCTCAATATCCTTAATTTAATTATAACTGCAAAATATTTTATGCCTCATATGGTAATATATTCAGAGGACCTAGGGACCATTATGTTCCCTGGCAGAGGTCATGTATGTCAAAGTTTTATAACATATAAGCCATTCCCAAATGCCAAAGCGTTGTTCTATGACTTGCACGACAACTTCAGATGTTCTTTTGGATGTTTACAAAGCTGAAAAAAATGTCATAACCGAATGCATCAGAACCTAACTCCATTTAACATGAAAATGCAAACCATTTTCTCAAAGTTTAACACATGCAGTTCTTTCTTGAAATTCAACGCTGTGCCATTCAAAGGAAGACTGAGCGTTGTTTTCATTGAAATGTTACGAATACTTTTTCATCGTTTTAGAAAATCTCATCACCTCGGCTCTGTGACTTCTGGATGGAAGTCATCAGTGCACACCTGTCCGCCAACCAATCAATAAACACCTGTCCGCCAACCAATCAATAACACAAAACGCCCTGCTCTGCGTGTTACAGACGCAGCTGTGGATGGAGCTTAGAGCAGAGGTCTGGAGCAGGGCGCCAGATTCTGTTTTTCTCTCTCTGGCCTTGGCTGAATTCCGCTGTTCTTCACAAGTGACATCATTTTCATATTCTGTAAACAGTGGCAACTCCAGCTTCATGATTACTCACGTTCAAATCCAGCTGGATTTGCGATCAACTGAGATCAACTGCACCGCTCCTCACTAGTGGAGTTAAGGCACATGCTCACCTCCAAACGAATCAATGAGGCTTGGGAATGACTCTATTGAATCGCTTGGGCCAAATCCAGCTGGTCCATGCCCAGTCCCAGGATCGAGCCACACCTTTCACAAATGAATGAAAAGCGGAGGCCTGGGCGGATTCCCGGAGGAACATCTGGGTATTGTTACAGGAGGGTGCTAGATGCTGGCACAAAGATGCCTCATGTCTGTTACACCAATTGAGAACTCGCAATCTGTCATTTGCTGTTTTTGAGATTCTATATTATGCGTTTGAGATTTTATACTTCAAAACGACTTATAGCTAGTTTATTAAAATGGTGAGAAGCTTAAACAAATTGTACAAATTAATACAAACTGTCTTCAGCTGCACTTGCTTTACCTCATGAGAGTTTAAAAAGGAATATTTTGTCACTATCTGAAAGAATGCTGACTTATTAAAATAAAACATAGTCATTTATTTTACACACTTTTGAAAACAACCCTCTAGATTATAAATGTCACAGAGGCATAATTCTTTTATCTTTTTGTTTCACTGCTGACTACCACACCCCACAAAAATCTTAACTGAAATAATCACAGTGTTCAAAGTGTAAGTAGAGGAAGTACTTTTCAAAATGAAGTTAGGAGTTTAACATCTACATCTATGTTTATTAGTAATAGTAATACCCCGTTCATTAACATGTAAACAGTAATACGTCCTGAAGCAGTATGTCTTCATAGTCAAAATATTCATTGGAACTCTGTGGGGACATAACAGGGTGATTTTTATAGATGCCACTGTTAAATAGCTGAGATGGTAACAAGTGAATTCTCTGAACACAGGGTGTGTTAAGAGCCTGACAAGTGTTATATCATTTAATCTTAAGTAGAACCCGAGGGTAGACTATTACTATTTTCACTGCAGATGAGGAAACCGAGACTAAAAGATGTTAACCTCTTTCACACGTTAACAAATGACAAAACCACATGTAGATCTGACTATGTCCAGATCTCATGTACTTAATCACCATGTAGCATTTTCTATGGAATTTTAAAGAGCTAATTCAGTGGAACTATAATGCAGAAGGGGAAGGGCAGAAATTGAGTAATAATACATACCCAAAATAGGAAAAATAATGAAAACATGGATGCATTTTTTTCCATGAGTTAAACTCCCCTGTTTTGCTGTATAGAGACAATTTGATATATAGTCATAACTCTTTTGATTATTCTTCACGTTATTGCATTCTACAGACATTGCATTTTTGCGAACTGAAGGAGAGACCCTCAAACAGCAAAAATATTATGACTTGCTTTAACTCTTGCTGTACAACAGTGGTCTGAAACCAAACCTTCAATATCTTTTAGGCATACCTGCATATACAGATAAACTTAACTCTGTTAGTGCCCATGTACATTTGTACTCATACACACACACACACAAAGATACAGGAATCTAAAACTCCACTATAACATTTCTATTCTAAACTATAGAGCAAAGTATAAGAAAGGAAATCTGTATGTATTGTGTGATGTGGATCAGTTGACAGAACATAAGGTTTGTAAATAAGAAAAAAAGAGCCTTATTGAGGCCCCAGTACTTCCTTAAGAATAATTTAATATCATCTTGAAAAAGAGGAAAAAATGACAATCCAATCATACCTATTTCAACAGGATACAAGACAATTAAAATGTTTTTAAAATAAACCTAAAATATATCTTCAGCTTTTCAGAGGTGTTTCACATAAAACATTATCAGTTGTTGCTCAACTTATTTCTTTGTTTAAAAGACAATTTGGGCCAAAACTGGTTTGGCTCAGTGGATAGAGCATCAGCCTGTGGACTGGAAGGTCCCAGGTTTGATTCCGGTCAAGGGCATGCATCCTGATTGCGGGCATATCTCCAGGAGGGGGCGTGTAGGAAGCGGCTGATCGATGTCTCTCTCTCTCATGGATGTTTCTAACTCTCTATCCCTCTCCCTTCCTCTCTGTAAAAAATCAATAAAAATATATATATTTTTAAAAAAAGACAGTTTGGAAGGAACCAAGATTGTGGTATAGGTAAACACCTGTACTTGCCACCTCACCCAACCACTCCAAAATTACAACTAAAACACAGAAGAGAGAGTAAAGATGGTGAAAAGACTGATGGTTCAGAAACTATCAAGGTCATTTTATTCAAACCCCAAGAATGAAATATTGACTCATTTTGATGTTCAAAAATGGAATGCTTTCTGGTCTTCATTAACATCGTTTGTATAATTGCCCATCCTCCTCCTACTTGGCAAAGACTGAAATCTGGAGGCATGGATTGGCCAATGCACTGATGACATTAGTAGTAGAGAGGGGGTGACATATTACAGCAGAGTGTGCAGTTTCTAACTAACGCCCATAGGTACTGTATACCATACAGAAAGGTATTCAGCACAAACATGATTGTAGTGTTTTCGTTTGCAAGCCCACATAAGATCATATCTAAGCATGAGTCCTTTACGTAGTAAAATTGCCAGAGGAGAAAAAAAATCAAATGAACCAGAGTTTCTCTTTCAATACGTCCCATAAAAGTTCACATTTTTTCATTAAAAAAAAACTTAAAGACAAAAGTTCAGAATAAATGCATTTATAACAGTTGAGGTATCCCTTTGGGGCTGTTTTTAATTTTAGGCTTCAAATTTGCTTATGCTGGACTAGAACCATGGTTTCCAGAGTGTGGTCCCTGGACCAGCAGCATCAGGATCGCCTAGGAACTGGCTAGAAAAGCAAATTAGCAGACATTACCCCTGACTTATTGAATCAGAAACCCCAGCCTGCGGACCAGCAAGTTGTATATATCTATGCCTCTCAGTAATTCTGTAGCAGGTTAAAATGTTAAACTAAATAAAAATGCATGCTATGAAGACATACACTACTTCAAGAAAAAGTTATAAAGGTTCCCATTTTTATTTGTAAGACCTACTGAAGTAGAAGGCAGAGGGAGAGAGAGAGATAGAAACATAAATAGATGAGAGAGAATCATTGATCGGCTGCCTCCTGCATGCTGGCTCCACGCTGGGGATCAAGTCTGCAACACAGGCATGTGCCTTGACCAGGAATCGAATCATGACCTATTGGTTCATATGTGGACAGTCAACCACTGATCCATGCCAGCTGGGCACTGATTTAAAAAAGCTGTTCTAAAGTAATTTACTAATTCAAACAACTATCATTTTGCTATTTCTTCCATGCACGGGAAGCTCTTAGGGGCAATATGTGGTATTTTAAATTACTGAACTGCATTTTGCTTTTATTTGTAGCTAATAAGCTCAAGAAATAATAAACTGATTAAGCTTAGATCACTTATAAGTCATTTGGTCAGCTTTCCAAAGTACCTGAATATATATTTTATATGACATATTGTGTTTTGCAATAAGGCAGTGGAAAAAAAAAACCTGAATTCAAAACATAGACAAGTAGTGGCTTGTCATTATGACAAATGCATCACCATCATTTTTTAAAAATTAATTATCCTGGAGCCTTTTAAGCACAATGTGACAACTCATATTAATGTTGAACACGCGATCTTTACTTGGTACGTGAGCTGAGATTCCTGGAATTTTTTTACGCCTCCTTACAGTTAGTATATAACTTTATATACTGAATTTAGTTTTAAATGACAGTAAAATATTAAATAAAACTATCAAGTGTTTGGCATCTTCCCATGCAAAGATGGTTATTATGTCTTACTATAGCTCAGAAGCTTTCATTTGATGTGTACTATAAATTAACTGTGTTTTCCTAAACAGGACAATTTAATCTAAAAATCACATGAATTTTAAAATAAAACTTGAATATATTTCATTTTTCTTTTTGGCATATTTTCCCCCTTGGGTTCCATTTGTATCATAAGTTACAGGTTACCATCAGCTATGCCAAGATTCATTTAGCAAACACAGTATATCTCATTATAGCTCCAAATTTGTAGTGTATCTCTCCACCATCAAATCATTTTTAGAACCTGAAAATGATAACTGAGACAGCCTCAGTTTCCAGGCTGCTTGAGCAAATTTGCAAGAATAGAGTGTACTTGTAATCACCGCTAGAAATGACAGGAAAGTGCAATTGGATCAATCAAAAATAAAACATATCAATCAAGAAAATATTTAACTTTGGGCAGCTACGGGACCATAAATGTATGAATTTCCCATTCGTTTCATAAAGCAGATTACTAGAAACCCATGGAGGGTTAGCTACTCATTCCTCTTTTATTAACAATATTAGAGGCCTAGTGCACTAAATTAATGCACGCATGAAATTCATGCATGGGGTGGGGGTGGTGTCCCTCCAGCCCAGCCTGCACCCTCTCCAATCGTCCCTAACTGCCTGCTTGCCTGCTCACGCCTAACTACCTCTGCTTCGGGCCCTGCCACCATGTCTTTGTCCAAAAGGAAGTTCGATGTCCGGTCGACCTGCTCTAATTAGCATATTACCCTTTTATTAGTATAGACTAGTGTCCCAGTGAACGGATTCATGCGCATTGGAAGGAAATTAATTAGAAGAAATATTTTAATATCACTATTCGCCCTTTCTCTGTAACAGAAGTGTCAACCAAATTCACAATCCACAATGACAGATGGAAACACACATGAGGGATTGGTGCCAGTGAGAGCGCTCTCTCTCTCTCTCATATATATATATTATTGAGAATATTTTTGAGTATTTATCTTTCTAATTCAACTTTTAATTATTTTTTAACATAACAGATAATAATGACTTATACAGGGCATCTGAGTAAAACCCTCTACCTACTTACAATTCTTTCACTTTTTGCTTTTAAAGTGTTGTCCTTAGACTTCTTAAATCATAATATCTACACAAGTGGCTTAGGAATACGAATTTACAATAATTACTCTGGATTATGAAGTACAATGGCATTTGAGACCACCATGCCTTTGGGATAAAAGCAACCTCAAGCCTTGACAGGGCGTCACCAGCAAGTCCAAGAGCTCCCTTCTCTGTAAGAAATCTATAATAATAGAAGCATGATATGTTAATTAGACCAGGCGCACTTCCAGACGACCTTCTGGATGAGGCCTGGGCTGTGAGGCAAGCCCGGGTCCTGGGTGTCTGTGTGAGACCAGAGGGAAGCCCAGGATTTGGGTGCCAGAGGGAAGCTGGTGCCGGCAGCCGGGGGAAGGAAGGCCTACTCCTGCGTGAATTTCATGCAGCGGGCCTCTACTATGAAATAAATGGGAAAATAACAATTTCCCTCCTTAGCTTTCAGCCAAATATATGTTCCCATGCCAAATGCACCAGGTTCTCTTTCAATGTCCAGACACTTAGTTGTGATGACCCATGGTTTAGAATTCCTAAAGAAAGTTTTCCAATAATACGCATAGTTATTAACATGATTCCTCAACTCTTGGCTTGCTGCTGATCAATTACACAAGATCCATTGCTCTTCTCTGGTAAGGAGACTCATCTCACAAGATTTACTACTATCAATGCTACTATATGGAATTAAAGTGCCAGATATGAACTAGATATACTTTCTGCATGCATTAGAACCACATAAAGGGGAATAAGAATTTGCATCTCTAACAAGTTCCCAGACGATTATTTCCCTGCTGGGCCAGGAACCACAATCAGAAACATTGCTTTAAGCAACAACCTCAACATCATGGATATAGCATGTGCCCTCTCACAATCTGGGACCTCTGGGGGATGTCGGAGAGCCGGTTTTGGCCCAATCCTGCAGAGGCCAGGCTGAGGGACCCTACTGGTACACGATTTTGTGCACTGGGCCTCTAGTACCTATATGATATTAAATAATTTTTTTGATTTTTTAAATATATATTTTATTGATTTTTTACAGAGAGGAAGGGAGAGGGATAGAAAGGCAGAAGAAACATCAATGAGAGAAAGAGATCGATCAGCCGCCTCCTGTACACCCCACACTGGAGATGTGCCCGCAAGCAAGGTACATGCCCCCGACCAGAATGGAACCTGGGACCCTTCAGTCCGCAGGCCGACACTCTATCCACTGAGCCAAACTGGTCTCGGCTAAAGTTTTTTATTTTGATTGGAGTTAGATGTACAATTTAATGAAATATCTGTGTACACTACAAATTGATAATCACATCAAATCTATTTAGCACCGTTCACCATCAATTGACCCCCTTCAGCCATTTTCCCATCCTCATCCCCCATCCCCTCTGGCAAGCAATCAAAGCAGTATATTATTACTGTTAAATCAAACACATAGATCAATGGAACAGAACAGAGAGCCCCCCAAAAACCTACACATATATTGTTAATTAATTTATGACAAAGTAGGCAGGAATATACAAAGGGAAAGGATATTCTCTTTAATAAATGATGTCAGGAAAACTGGAAAGCCACATGCAAATGAACAAAACAGGACCACTAACTCACACCATACACAAGATGGGTTAAAGACCTGAATCCTTATAAGACCTCAAACCATAAATCTCCTAGAAAAAAGAAAAACAAAAACAAAAACAAAACAAAAAAAGAAAAAGCATAAGCAGTAATGTCCTTGATATCGGTTTTGACTATCATTTCTTAGATCTGACTCCAACATCAAGGGTAACAAAAATCAAAATAAATAAATAGAACTACACCAAACTAACAAGTTTCTGCACAGTGAAGGAAACTGCCAATAAAGAAACTTTAAAGGTGAACAACTTCAGTCATACAGTTAACATTTATTGAAAAAAAAAAAGGAACATAATTTTATTGATGCTAAAAAGAACTACATGACCTGAATTTAGTAAGATCACTTGGATGGTTAAAATAATCTTGAGTTATTAAGCACATCCTGATGTTATTATTGGCAAAATGAATCATGTTAAATTTGTAAAAAATTAAAGCAGCTTGACAAAATTAAACGATTTGAAAAGAAATTCACATTCTCTCAGTTAATAAGTTCTTATTTTACTGACGATAAACATTCAAAATCATGTGGTGCTCGGCTGAAAGCAAAATAAATGTTCTTTTCTTCTATTTGCCATTTGAACTGACATTTAGAAACACAGACATGGTATTTAGTTTGTTCTCACATAATTATTTTTCTATGTCTACACTCTTAATTGTACATGCCTAATAAATTACTGATTAAAAACGATTTCCCAAATTTTGACTAACTTTACGTTTATGTACGTATTTCATAGTTTTTGATAGAGTTCACACAGACTTTATCTTCACCTGGTTTTCTGAAATTTAATTTGTCTTATGAAATATTGTCTTTTAATTTTATTCTCGTTCACATCAAGACAACTGAACTAATTTTAACTTACTATTCTGAATAATCTAGATATTGTAGTATGTCACTTGTATTTTTTTACTTTATAAAATGATCATAAGACCAGCCCTACCACTTGGTAAGAAAGCAGGAAGTCTAATATCCATTTTATAGGTAAAGAAAAAGATAATTAAGTCCCAGAGAGTGGTTCAAGGCATTCACACAGACCTGCATTTTAAAGATATTTTTATTGATTTCAAAGTGGAAAGGCAAGGAAGAGAGAGATAGAATCATCAATGATGAGAGAGAATCATTGATCAGCTGTCTCCTGCATGCCCCCTACTAGGGATTGAGCCTACAACGCAGGCATGTTCCCTGACTTGGGAAAGAACTGTGACCTCCTAGTTCATAGATTGATACTCAACCAGTGAGCCACATGTGTCAGACTAGACCTGCACTTTAATTCCAGGGTCCATGCTCTGTCAATTTTACCTTCAATATAATAGATGCAACATTTAGCAACAGAAAATAAACACCATCCATACAAAACTCACATCATGGTCATGCCTTATTAAATATAGTTTTCCCACCATTGACTTAATAATCATCCATATATTTGTGTCCTCAGAGCATCTAATACAATGGTTTGGAGGCATAAGATGCTTTTTAATAACAGCATTTCCCTGAAGTTATCTGAATTTAAATAAAAAATACGTATGTTTATATAATATCAAAGTAATTATATGGTTATACTGAAGTCAAAGAAATTTTCATCAAGGAGTTGAAATGCAATGAATTTATTTATTCTTCATAACTTATAATTTTACTTTTCAATTTGATGTCTTAAATTGCTGTAAACACTGTGTAATCTACATATATGTTGCATTTTCCCTAATTACATCTCCCCTTTCTTTTTAGTAAAAGATGCTTTCAGCATATTCATCCAACAACAATGGGAAAGTTTGTTTAATCTAAAATTATTGGTTATAATAAACTTACTAAATGAAAAAGAGAAAATGCAGTTGCAATAGGCTCAAATAGCCTTCAATTTCATATTTAATCTTTGTCCAATTCTCATAGTAATTCCAGAAAATATACTTATTCTCTGTCTTTCTGATGAATAATAAGATGTGTTGGTGATATCTAGTATTGTCCTTACCAGATAAGGAAGGTATTGTGGAGAACTGCATGAGAAAACTTCAAGAAATATTGGCTGGCCCTAACCAGTTTGGCTTAGTGGATAAGAGTGTCGGTCTGTGGATTGAAGGGCCCTGGGTTCTATTCCAGTCAAGGGCACATGCTGGGTTGTGGGCTAGATCCCCAGTAGGGGACATGTAGGAGGCAGCCAATCAATTATTCTCTCTCATCATTGATGTTTCTATCTCTCTCCTGCTCCCTTCCTCTCTGAAATCAATACAAATATATATTTTTAAAAGAAAGAAATATAGGCAGTTTTTATATAGGTATATACATATTTCTAGGGGGAGATTATTTTCATGTGAATTGAAAATTATAATTAGTTTAGAAAGAGGAATTTTACAACAAGTTCGCTGGAAAAAGAAAAACAAAGGTTACTACTGATAAGATAAAAAGTACAATGATCCACAAGGTGAGACATTTTATTTTTATCTAAGAATCAATTTTACCCAATAATTAGTTGAATTATATGCAATGTGCGCACAATTTTGTTCTACTACTAATATTAGGATATAAATTTAACGTATTCTCTATCTTTATTCAGGTTACATGGAAAATATGATTTGAATTGTAACTATGGTGTATAAAAACATCTAAAATAATACCCTAATAATGATGTATGGTGACAGATGAGTACTAGATTTAACAGGTAATAATTTTGTAAGTCATATAAATGTCTAATAACTATGTTGTACATCTGAAACTAATAAAATACTGCATGAAAAAAAATCATCCAGACATAAAGTAGAAGTCGGTTGTTAGGAGTTGGGGAAAGGGGAGAGGGGAATTAGTTAAAGTTTCAGTTTTGCAATATTTGAAAAGATTTTTGGAGCTGGATGGAGGTGATAAATGCACAACAATATGACAGTAGTTAACGCCACTGAAATGTAGTTTTTACAATAGTCAAGATAATAAATGTAAGTAAAAATAAATAAACACAGGGACTCCCAAAAGTAATTTATATTGTTTCTTTTACAGTTTAACTAGTATTGTTATAGGGACAAAGTTTCAAAGTGACAATAGTTTTTGCCATGAGTTACATGCAGAAATTAAATGTAATTGCTTTATCACATATTATTTTCACCTTTATTGTTTCATTTAGATGTGTAAAATTCTACTAGCAAAACTTTGAGATAACTGTTAATGTTTCCAAGTTAATGACCTAGCTTACTTACTGAGTTTCTAGATATCAGAAAGATTTGATAGGTATTTTATTAACATAAGGAAAGCAAAAATGATTTATTCTTTCAGAGAACACGGTAAGAATAAGTTACTTAGATCTTACCAGATAAACTAAAATTACTTTTTTAATTAAATGACCATCTTTTCTTTCAAAGTCATTTCAGATTTATTTATTTTTTATGATGAAATTTTGTCTTCCACGTGAACTTTTCCTTTCAATTTTAAAAATCCTTAAACTTTAATTAAGAGATATCAGACAAATAAATAAAGCTTTATTATCTTTACAGATGCCTTTTTTGTTACTGTTTAAAAGATAACGATGCCATAAAGTAAGAGTAAAATAATTTCTATAGTGTTTATCAACCTCAATTTCTTCAAGTCTCGTAGGAAAAATTGAGCTTTGATAAACAATAGCTCAAGAAATATTATGGAGGACCGACCATGTTCAAAATATGCCAGGTTCTCCTGATATAATGGTGAGCAAAGAATACAACCTTATTTAGTGTATAAATAAAAAACTAAGTTCAATGAAATTTTACAATTACACAGTTAATCCTATCTAATAAAAGGGTAATATGCAAATTAACCATCGCTCCATCACAAAGATGGCAGTGCCTACAGTAGAGGGAGGGAGAGCAGATGGGCCTCTAGCCAGAGGCAGGCAGGGGCACATGGGAGACCAGGGTGACGTCACTCTGGTGACCAGCACCAGTGTCCGGC
The DNA here is from genome assembly GCA_004026805.1 of Lasiurus borealis. NCBI lineage: Eukaryota > Metazoa > Chordata > Mammalia > Chiroptera > Vespertilionidae > Lasiurus > Lasiurus borealis. The sequence continues at coordinate 20,967 of PVJN01017005.1, forward strand.
ATGCCCTGGCCTGCAGAGTGAGGGAGGGTGGGCAGGTGGGACACTGGTGCTGTTGCAGGCCAGGGTGAGGGACCTCCCCGCCAAGCCCATGCATGAATGCCGTGCTCTGGGCCTCTAGTTAAACGTATCATTGACCATTGCTATGAAACAGAACTGCACAGTATTACTAGATACATAACAGGAAGTTCTAACGTCATTTTGAAATGAGTAAAATCTTTCAAATGACTTGACATTGAAGCTGGGAAGATATCACCTGATTTACCATCATTAAACTAGGAAGATAGCAAGAGATTCCCGTCCAAGTTTAAGGCACATGATGTCATATAGGAAGATAGTCATGAGAAGGGGATAACTGACTGAAGCAGTGCTCATAAACTGGCTAATAACAGTTTGCAGACAGAATAAAAACATCATGTGCCAAGGCTCTGAGATGACAAAGTGGGGGCATATGCTTTTAAGGAGGATAGAAGCCGATAATTAGCGAGGAAGAAATGAATGGGGTGAAGGGAGAAAGAGAATAAATCAAGCAGGGTTTTCTACTGGACATAGTAAGAATTTTGAAGCTATGAGGAATTACTGAATGATTTTAGTCCAGAGAGTGAAGGAATCCGATTTGTATTTTGAAAGCATAGGCTTGAATGCTGAGTACACAATGAACTGAAAAGGGCAAGAGTGGATACAGGTGCAATCGTTTAGGTGATGCTTTGAAGTAGGCTGTTGGTAGTGAAAATATAGAGAAGGATTCAGAAGAGATTTTTAAGAGGCTCTGGGTTCTTCAAGCTATTGAGATTACTTTATGACAGTAAGTAGGTAAAAAGAAATAAATGACATATTGCGTGATAGCCTTCTTTGAAAATGGAATGAAATAGGTTGTGTAAAACGTCTCTTTCAATCTGTTACTGACAAGAATGAAGGTATTTTTTAAGAGCCTGGTGCACTGGCCTTGCATTAGCTACCATTATTCTGTGAAATGCCATGGACTAGGAATAATAACAGAAGTTACAGTCTATATCCCAATGACTGCCTTCTAGGACAAATGCATATGACAGTACAAAGAGTAAACCAATTTTTGATTATGTATTTAGATAAATTATCATGCTGAACTATACAGTGAAATATGCAGATTCAAAGTTATTTTCACACATAGACAATGTGCAGTGAGAACATTTTGAACTGAAGTATTTTGCCTGATAAAATATTACTCTTATGGACAAAGCTTAGAAAAGGAATGTAGAAATTCAGTAAGTCTTTTGGAACATCAGTAAACTGGGAAGATAAAAAAAACGTTTCTAGTCAAATTTAAGGCATATATATAATACAGGAAGTTCTTCAAAATAGCCTTTGCTTTTATCATATCTAGGTTTCCAGTTGATCTAATGAATGTTAACTGTGGTTTGAATTTTAAACATAGCTTCTCTACTGGCCACAGGGGAACGATGAAGTGCTTTAACAACGTAGTGGAGCATAAGAGAAACACTGTACTGGTGATTTGGGAGGGGTCATTTTTACTTGATTTTTGTCAATAATCAGCTATGTGTCCATTGCAAAGTAACTTAACAAATATACGTTTTTATTTTTTCTTCCTTACCACAAAAGGATTCAAGTAGATGGTCTCCAAAGCTTGCCCATATTTATGATTCTTGAAGATATAAACATTTAAAGCTAGTGAAAATTAATTTAAAACAATGTTCTAGAGTCCTGGAAAGTTTGGAAACAATATAACTGAACTGACACAGAAATCAATGTGAATGTAAGGCGCTTTTCAGCAAAACCTAATGGTCAGCTGTTGGTTTAAAAATTTGTATCACAAGTAACCCACGATCACAATCATAAGTCAGGCTGTGCATGCACAGTGAAAAAGAACCATGCGTCTGTTCACTGATAAAGATTTCCACTTGTACTAGTGAGGATCATAAGAAAATGCCCATCAGAGAGGTTCATATCTTTCCTAACACATATACACAACAATAATGAAGTATGGTAGCTATTTTTTAAAAGAATGAAAAGTGGAAGGCTTAAAAGCATGATAAAAAAAAGTCTGAGTGAAAAATTATAAAATAATTTTGTTAAGAAATGTAACATATTTAAACTAGAATGTAATGTAAATCACATTATATAGTGACCTATAATAAAATTTCCATTTAGCTTACTGATTTCAAAGTTATTACATAATATGAAGGCTACTTATAGTATGTGGGCATGGATGAGTGAAATGCTGATTGCATACTTTCGATTGAATAACATTGGTTATTATCTAGCTATAAAGAAAATAATCTGGAAATCGCCATTCTAAGGGCTGTCAACCTTCATCCTTTCACTCGCTCACTCATTCACTCTTTCATTCATTCATTTCAAATGGAATTTTCTTGGTATACATCGCTGTGATAGATTCTGGAATAATTCACTCATCATTCAAAAAGCAGTTTATTCATCATCTATACTAAATATGTAAGACGCAGTTCTGGCTCTCAAGGAACTTACCCTCTAGTACGGGAAGCCAGACATAGACAGTACAAGTTAAATGAATGAGACTTTCATGACCGATTAGTGTGTTCAGAGTGAAGTCAGGTCATAAAGCAAATGGGGCCACATAGCAGGACACAGATATGGGAATTCAGAGCCTATAATGAAAATACATTCCTTCCTGTACTCGCTGCCCCCTTTTTTTTTTGTATACGTTTTTGTTTCTTTTTCCTTCCTTCCCTTCTGTTCCCTTTCCTTCCTACATTCCTTTCTCCCATTCTTCCTTCTTTCAGCTCCCAAAATTTTAGAGAATTTTATGTGGCTATTAATGTTTTCCACCTGTGGGCAGATAAACAGGAAATATTTGCTCAATTTGAACAAAACATGATTTATAATAACTGAAATTCATTAGATTTGTTTGGACATAATACTATCAGGGCACGTATTTTGTTTTTATTTATTTTTTTCCCCAAAAATAATGATCAGAGAAGAGCATAAATGCATTTAAAGGCAGTTGTCCATTTTCAACATTTTAATTTTATTTGTGATATTTTCTACCAGGAAGTTTCCCATGGTTAGATGAATACATAATATATGCATATGTATTTAAATTTATGAACATTTAAATTTTGAAATTACTAGATGAATAGAAAAGGTCAACTTTCTCATTAGTTTCTCCAGCCCTCAATTTAATCTGTCTTCTACATTATACCAGTGTTAGTTTAATTCTCTTCTCAGATTCTGCCTCTGCCATGTCCTTCAATTCGATCTTCTCTTTCCTGTTTCCACTGCCAACGTCCTAGTTCAAAGTCATTATTACCTCTCACCTGGACTATTGTACAGATATTGATTTATCTCTGTCCCTCCAGAGTCACCTTCTTCGCAATCTACAAGTTATTGCTAAACACATTTGCCTAGAGTTCAGCTTGATCATCTTTATCTCTATCTTTAGAAGCTGCCGACTGTCCACCAAATTAATTAAAAAATTCCTCACTTTGGGCATGAAAGTCCTCTGAAGTCTTGCTACTCAGAGTGTGGTCTGCACACCAGTAACACCAGCATCATCTTATAGCACATGCATCTCCAGGCGCCAACTCAGATCTCTAATTGACTCGTAAACATGTTACATTTTGAGAAACACTGCTCTAAAGCACAGCCATGCTGCCTTACCATCTTTGTTCTCCAAAACCCCCTTTCCTTGGACCCAACATACAACTAAATCAGTCCTGACAGCTCCTTTCTGACTTTGAACTTCACTGGTCTCCTTTCAAATACCACAGAGCCCAGCATTCTCCTCTGGTAAATTTGTCTTATTACCATCTTGTTACCTCTTTGAAGGTAGACATTAACAGACTGTTCATCTTTGTCTTTCCCAATGTGATATTCATAACGAGTTACCATTCTCCAGGTGATATCCAAGACTTGCTCATCCGGGCCACGAGAAGAAAAGTCACTACTTTTTTCTAATGACTATTTTTAGTCATTCTTTCCATTCTAGGTTTTAATGTGTGCTATATATTAACACAGAGATGCTTATTAATCCCTCCTTAATAGACAAATATGCATTTATTAGGATGCTTGTTCAAAAATACCCTGACTGATGTGATTGCATGGTTAAGAATGTTTGGACACTACTGACACACCAAGTTCATGGTCTTCTGCAGACTTAAACAAATATATTTGTGAACTGCAATGAAATTGCAATTGGTTTCACTAGCAAAGTGGGAAATGTCCACCCTTAAAACTATTTGATCTGGCCCTGCCAAGGCATTAGGGGGTAAGTCAATTAAATGTTTGACCAAATATACCAGGCTAACTTTTAAGTTGATAATTTTGTGGGGCCCGTAAATGATGTTATAAATATCCAAATGGCCCTTGGCAGAAACAAGTTCTCTACCCCTGCTGACTACAGCACGAATGAGACTATTTGATTCAGAGATTTTTTTTAAATTTATTTATATAGACAGATAAAACTTTCCAAGTTTAGGGGAAACCTGCCCCAAAGTATCAGCAAAAACATCAGCATGCTCATTTACTTATTAAATACAAAGTAAGCCTAGAGATATTTGTAAAAAGCTCAATTGGGAAAGTCCTTTTAACCCAACAATTAGAAATATCTATTCAAAATATATTAGCTTCAATAATCATCATGCAGTGGGGATATTACAATTTGGGATCGATTCCTGGATTATGGTTCCTATTTTGAACAAAGATTTTCTATAATTCAGTATGCTCTTGGAACATAGGTTAAAATTTTTTCACTACAAATTAGAGAGTTCTCTATACAGGGCCTTCTCTCCTGCACCATGACTAGCTTTTTGCCCACTCCCTCGCTATATTTAAACACCTTCATTGAACCGATTCAATCAGAGATCTGAGTTGGCGCCTGGAGACTGCGTGTGCTAAGGTGATGCTGGTATGACTGGTGTGCAGACCACACTCTGAGTAGCAAGGCTTCAGAGGACTTTCATGCCTCACCGCCCAGACGAGGTCTCCCTGCTGTACACTCATATAGCAACTTCCACTCTCCTTACCGAATTCCTTCTCACACTTCTTTGTTAATGTCATGGCACAATTTTAAATTTTTTCATGTAGTAGAACCTCTCTGAAGATAGGGCTATATCCATCTTATTCAATGTTCTATTCATAACCCTTGGCATAGTTTTTGTACATACTATATAGGCACTCAATAAACATTTTTTTGTTGAATAAATAAATGAACTGATGAACACATTCATTACAAGATTTATAATGAAAATTTGGTTTAGCTCAGCCTTAAGATTTATCTGTCAATTGAGATAATACTGATATGCAGGATTCTTTGATGACTATACAAAGTTAGGTAGGTAAATCATAGCTCTACCTCAATGCTTGAAAATAGTACCATTAATAACTTGATAGTTATTATTATGAGTATTGTCATCTATATATTACTTCCAGTTTACTAAAATTAAAAAATCATACTTTTTAAAAGATACTGTAACAGAACAAAAATTATAATGAAATAAAAACAAAAAAGCATCTATCATAATTAAGTCAGAATAAAACTGACATATCTAATGAAAAAATTACAATGATAAAGATTATTTATTTTAAAAAAATGAAATGCAGTGTTCACATAATGGAGTGACTTTTACCTCTACCTCACTATAGAGATGACAACAGTTGTGCCATGAACATAGCAAGCAAACTAAAATAGCAACTGACTCCATGCAAAGACCAAAATAAAGAAATCATTCTACATTTCACACTTACCAAATTAATAAGCAGCCTTTCGGAAAATGTAATAATCTACTGCATAAGTGCATTTGGTGCCAAGGGCAATATTGTGATAATCTCTTTGATAAAAGTCTAATGAAAAGACGTAGAAAAGAATGTTGATGTAAACACGGAATCTGGACATTTGTCCTAGTCGATTTATGGAGGGCTTCACTGATGAGCTATCACATGTAAATCTCATAAGTATGCTTGGCTGCCCAGTGGATGTGCTATCCATTATCAAATGGCAGTTTTATTTCAGAAATCTACGTCACTTCAGAAATTCGCAGACATTTCCAGACTGTCTCACCCTTGGCATATTAAATTATGAACACAGTGACCTTTGATCTGGTAAATAATGCATGTTTTATATAATGCACTCAGCCACTGTCTGACAAAAATTATGCGCACTGTGCCACAAACTGTAGGGGGGATACTGGCAGAGGAGAGTTAAAAAATCATTTTCACATAAATTGAATTACAGAATGAAGGCATGCCACATATCAACTAACCCAGTGAAAACTAGCAACGTACACATCATTGGTGCAATGTCATATAACTCATTATACCAATTGAATTATGATTTTACTGGTTAAGTAACCAGAACAGATAAACTTCTGGGAGGGACCACATTTTCACTTTTTTCTGTAATAAACACTCTAGAATAAATCATTTCAAAGTGCATTGCTTAGTTAAAACCTGAGAATAGTTCTGTGAAGCCAAACTTGTTTTTCTCTTGCTACATGTGAAAATACAAAGTGAGAGATGATGGGGCTTATCCAAGACCAGGAAGAGAGTAGAAGGTAGTGCTCATTCTCTGAGAAAGGCATCTTTGAGATGAAAGAGCAATAGAAAAACACAGATATTTAAAACGTGTGCCAAGTGCACGGAGGCTCCTTTACGTATCATTTAAAGGTCTCCTCCCATAACCACTGGTCTGACAGATTGCAATGTTGCTAAACATCACTGCCAAATTAAAAGTACACATTTTCTAAATAAGGATCAATGCTGGCTAATAGACAGATGATGTATCTCTAATGCACCAGGCCCGGTGGTTCTCAACCTCCCTAATGCCGTGACCTTTTAATATGTTGTGGTGACCCCCAACCATAAAATTATTTTCTTTTTATTTTTTTAATATTTTATTAGTTTTTACAGAGAGGAAGGGAGAGTGATAGAGAATCAGAAACATCAATGAGAGAGAGAGACATCGATCAGCTGCCTCCTGCACACCTCCTACTAGGGATATGCCTGCAACCCAGGTACATGCCCTTCACCAGAATCGAACCTGGGACCCTTGAGTCCACAGGCTGATGCTCTATCTACGGAGCCAAACTGGTTAGGGCCATAAAATTATTTTCGTTGCTACTTCATAGCTGTAATTTTGCTACTGTTATGAGTCAGAATGTAAATATCTGATATGCAGGATGTCTTAGGCAACCCCTGTGAAAGGGTCGTTCCACTCTCAAAGGGGTTGCGACCCACAGGTTGAGAGCCACAATACTAGGCAATTAGAATAATTTCCCAGTGAGTCAGAATTGAGTTGAGACACAACATATCCTTTCTTCTGTTTTCCTGTGAATTACAGAAAGTGCAAGTGTTTGCAAGATGTATACTCTAGAGTCCTTTAGCGTGGGCCTGCGGAAGGGGACAGAAATGCTTTCAAGAGTATAGAATTATTAAAGAAATAAGAAAAGAATCCCCCAGGGCCGTGCTAAATAAGCAAAGGATGCGGGGTCAAAGTGAGAAATTAAAGTCAAGAGCACACATTTTTCTGCTTTTAATCCTGTCTTCTTTTTCTTTTACGACATGGGACAGGTCATTATATTATTACACATCTTTCATTTGCGAAAATAACTGAACACATTAGCCTTTTGACTTTCTTTTACCTCTTCATATTAACCTACCAGGGGAACTATTTTTTCTTTAAAAATGCAATTAAATATTATTTCAATAATAACCATGATAGCAACCTTAATTAAACATTCATTTCACCAGGCAAATGTGCTAAACTCTTTGTATGCATTAGGTCATTTAATCCTGACTACAATCCCAGCAGTACATAATACTGGTGTATTAATTTCTTAGAAGATAAATATGCAGCTTCCTGAAATAAATTAATTTTCCCAAGATCATGAAGCTAAGAAAGGGAAGATTTAAAATTCAGATCCATTTATTTTAGCAGGATGTTCTCAAAAAAAGACTTGCCTACATAATATTCTAACAACAAGGTGACACCACGTTATTCCTTATATTAACACATTAGAATTTCATATATCAACGTATTATTCCCTGTATTAACATATCACTCCCTATATTAATGCAAGCAGTGTGCTGGTCCTTATTTTGGTTTATTATAAGTCCTAGTTACATTTAGAAGGCATTGGGCACACACATAGAAACATGACAATATTTTTAAAGTGCATATGACAATTGTATGTTTTGTTTCCTTACCAGGAAATAGCTTTGTTCTAATATTTCAGGGCACTTAAATCAATTATAAGAACTAAAGCTTGTTCCCAACTGCTTCTAAACCAACTGTACTCTTCCACCTCCAGAAACTCAGCTCTGAAGCTTACTTTATCAGATCTATCAGCAACCTGCCCTCAAAGCTATGTCACCTGCAGACCTCCTTGTCATTTCCTCTTCTTTAGCAGGAGTTTTAGAGCCTGAATCAGTTTCCCATTCACCATCCACATTTTGGTTATTTCAACATAAACACTCACCCATTAATTTTTTATGAATATATATATATATATATATATATATATATATATATATATATATATATATTTATGAATATATATATATATAATTTTTATTAATCTTTATACATATCTCAGCCATTATTTTTTTAAACCCTTATGCAAGTATATATTTTTACTTATTTTGAAAGAGAGAGAAATGGATGGGGAGAGAGAGAGGAGGTGAGGGGAGGGAAGAAGAAGGAAGGGGAAGAGAGGGGAGGGGAGAGGAGGGGAGGGGAGGGGAGCACTGATTGGTTGCCTCCTACAGCAATTAAGCCTGCAACCTTTCAGTGGGCCAGGGTTCAGCCCTCCAATTTTGAAATCACAGCCAAATTTTATCATCCTTAATGACAAAATTAATCCCCAAATTTACTTGAGAACCCCACTCTTAAATGATTTGGAGTAAAGAGTTACCAAAGCCCTTTGACTTCCTCCATTAGGATTTGATATTTAGCTAACTTCCTAGTTCCCATCCTCTGGAAACAGATAAAGCTGGAATATCAGATGCTTATGGTAAAAATGTGTCCTGGCTGGTAAAACTCCTGTGGACTAGGAAGAAACTTTAAGTGAAATATGAATACCTAATATGGATGTCTTACCTTTAGATTTCCCTGTGTGTGATGACTCTAACAGAGTCAATGACTGCAGATTTCATAAAAGACATATGGCTGAAGGTACTGAGGCTTTTAAGCTTGGGTGATTCCCATACTTGCTTAATGTAATTCTTGTTCCATGGTACAAAGACGAGGGAACACCTGGTTAAAATATAACACTCTTAGATGCCTATGGAAACTACTACATAGGCTGCTATGAGGATAAATCCTAAAGGTACAAGGACAATTGATGATAGTTACTGTTTTACATTCTTCTAAGTGAATATAATGCTAACTGTGGCCTACCAGGCCTCTAAGTATGTCTTTGATTTAAAAAAGACACCTCAATAGGTGTCTTAATCTTCATCTTCTCTTTCCTTTCTCATTTACTGTTCTATCTCCATTACAAAATATGGTTAAACTCAACAAGGTATACTATTCTAGACTCATGGAAAATTACAAGCAGTGTAGCACACCAAAATAAATTATATCTGTTTTTGGAGTCAGATAGACAAGGGTTTCTATTATACAATAAAAGCTCAATATGCTAAGTGTCTGGTCATCCATTCAACCAATCAAAACGTAACATGCTAACGATATGCTAAGTCCGCTCAACCACTCCCTATGCCGTGCACTGACCACCAGGGGGAAGATGCTCCAACTAGTAGGTTAGCTTGCTGCTGGGGTCCGGCCATTTGGGACTGAGCAAGATGGTCAGAAATGACCTGGAGCCCTCCTGTGGTCCACCCCTGGCTGACCAACCTCCTGCATCCCTCCCCGACCCCAATTGTGCACTGGTGGGGTCCCTCAGTCTGGCCTGTACTCTCTCGCAATCCAGGACCTTTCAGAGCATTTCGGAGAGCCAATTTTGGCCCTATCCCACAGGCCAGGCCGAGGTACCCACTGGTACATGAACAAATTTATGCACCAGGGCTCTGGTAGATATATAATTAAATAGTTTGTGTATACTCATCACATTATAATGCTAATAAATGTTAGAAAAATAAAAGCAAAAATAAAATAACGACTTATAAAGAGGCTACAAATACATGTTCTGAAAAAGTAGCTACTAATTTCATAGAATAAAGGTAGAATATAACAAAACCCTTGCTTACAAGAAATATATAATCCACACAAATGCACAACTATTTGAAATGACTATTTTCAAATACATTTTTCACATTTAATGGAGTAACTGATATTTAAATAAAACAATACTCATGAGATGGATCCCAAGGCATAATTTTAGTGAGAAATTCCCACTTTTTTTATATAATTCAAAAACCAGTGTAAGTGAATTCATACATTTTTGAGTATTTTTGGCAGACATTTTATATGAATATTGTTTCTAACAAAAGCAGTTAATGAAAAAAATGAATGCATCTGAGGATTCTGTTCAACTGTGCTTTTAGTCCTGGAAGAATAGATTTATTTGAGGACAACAATAGAACATTCACTCTAGAGCAGTGGTTCTCAACTTTTCTAATGCCACAACCCTTTAATGGAGTTCCTCATGCTGTGGTGATCCCAAACCATAAAATTATTTTCGTTGCTACTTCATAACTGTAATTTTGCTACTGTTATGAATCATAATGTAAATACCTGTGTTTTTCGATGGTCTTAGGTTCTATAGCTGAATTTCTCAACCTGTAGATCATGACCCACAGGATGAGAACTGCTAGCAGGGTCACCTAAGACCATCGGAAAACATAGATATTTATATTACAATTCAGTAACAGGGGCAAAATTACAGTTCTGAAGTAGCAACAGACATAATTTTTATGGTTGGGGGTCACCACAACATGAGGAACTGTATTAAAGGGTCACGGCATTAGAAAGGTTTAGAACCATTGTACTAGAAGAATCAACCAGGTCAAAACCATGCAGAAGCAACACATTTCAACGGATTTCCTCTTCAAAGGATTCTACAATTAGGTGCTGAGATTATAAGTGAAAGAGGTCTTCCCTATTTTCACACACTATCATATTTATTTGAAAAATATATCAAACTAGTAGCCCAGAGCATGAAATTTGTGCATGGGGGGAGGGGTTCCCTCAGCCTAGCCTGTACCCTCTCCAATCATGGACCCTTTGGGGGATGTGTGACTGCCTGTTTAGATAGTCGGACATCCCTCTTGCAATCTGGGACCACTGGCTCTTAACTGCTTACCTGCCTGCCTGCCTGATCATCCTTAACTGCCTCTTCCTGCCTGCCTGATTACCCCCAATGGCCCTCCTCTGCCAGCCTGACTTCGCCCCCAATGGCACTCCCCTGCTGGACTGATCTCACCCCCAATTGCCCTCTCCTGCCAGCCTGATCTCACCCCAACTTACCTCCCCTGGTGGCCTGATTGCCCCTAAATGCCTCTGCCCCCACCACAATGGTTTTGTCAGGAAGGAAGTCAGACATCTTGAAGATGACCAAGTGACCAGATCTAATTAGCATATTACCTTTTTATTATTATAGATAGATTATATAGGATAGGATTGCTTAAATGGGGGGGAAAGCCTTTTTGAGCAGGAGGAGATGCTCTTGGTAGACACAAATACATAATCCCTATATCTGGACTGATAGCCAGCTACACGGACTATCTGCCAAACTGGTCATTAAAAAACTGAACAGCTTTCTTACACCTTAAACCAAACAGCTGTTGCTCTTAAAACCCCTCCTCAGCCCCCACCTTAGGTTCTCCCTTCCCAGTTCACCCAGATTAGATTCTCATTGGTCAGTTTATATGCCAGTCACTGTCAAAAGCATTGCCTCCTAGGCAGCCATTGGCTCCCGGCAGTTGACCCAGATTGGGTTCTGATTGGTCAGTTTCTATGCCAGTCAGCATCTCCAGGCATATTTCCAGGCCTGATCAGAGAGGCAGGGCTTATCAGCAGCCCTCTTAGTTGCTGTCAAGGCCTGAAGAAAAACAGAGGCAAGGGCTGATCAACCGCTGCCACGGGGGCTGTAAATCAGACCCTGCTTCTCTCTCCGGGCCTCTCTCCAGGACTGATCCACAGGCCCCTCAGCAGTCGCAGAGGCAGTCAGTGCTGGATCGCCATGGCTACAAGACTTCCAATGTTTGGTCATCTGTTCAGTCGTTGTGGACCCTTTATATAATATATATATATATATATATATATATATATATATATATATATATATATATAGGGACATGGGACACCCAATGTCACCCACCTGATATTAATAATTCCAAACCCACTGTTTCTCATGCTTCAACACAGAGAACTAAGAGAGAGAATCCTCATTATTAAAAATATTCTGAAAGTCCAGACTAGAAAACAGCACATATTAGTATTTTTAAAATTTACAATGATGTAGTAGTAAAGCATAATGGATTTTTTTGTCACTGTCCATTTTTTATCCATTAGCTATTGCAAAGTATTGTAATTATCATGTGATGAGTCTGCAAAATATTTTGATCATATAAAACAGCCATCATATTTGGTATCTTCTGGTCTAAATTATTCAGTTTCTAAGTAAAACAGTGATTTAAATAATTACAGAGACAAATGATTGTCAAGCAGGGGACAATTTTAGAATGCTTTTATTGACAGGAATGAGATAGCTGTATGCATCTGAAATTAAAGGATTATTACAAAATGACCCTTGAATTATCTAGCTACGTGGAACGTACTGCCTTTTCTTTTCATGAGAAAGTTAGCTTTATAGTTATCATAATAAATATAACCACCCCAAAGGTTTCAATGCCATTAACTTGGAGATCCCAGTTATCTACCATCCAACTGCTATCTAAGATTACTCAATGAGTTTTATAATTCCAAAGATTTCAGTTGACTTAGATTGACAAAATGAAATAGTATAATGCTTTAAAATATATATTTTTGTTGCTAAGTGGAGAAGGAGGTAACTGGCTAAGAAATAAGAGGGTTTCATAAACTCTATAAATAATATTCTTTGCAAACAAAGAACCATCTCTGAGTGCTTGAATGGAGAGTTACATGAAATTTCAATTTTAAACCAGTTATATATTAAGCAAAACATCCCTGCTTAATTACTGATGTGTTCTTAAACTCAAAATAAGTGATCTCATTGACTATCTCTTTAGCTAAGATAATATATCTTTACTTTGGTAACTGAGGTGACAATGGTAAGCTCATCTAAGTATATACCATGCTTTGGTGACTGTATATCATTAAAACAGTCTCTTTTTCTCATGAGAGTAATGTTTAGTGATTCATAAACTCAAACTTCTCTACTAATAAACCTAAATGATAACCAAAACAAGTAATTTAAAAATCAGGAGGATATTGATATTTTCTAGAAATTATATAGTATGCAAATATATATATAGGATATAAATGTGTTTATATGAGTATATGCATATATGTATATGCATTATACTTTATACACATTTAATATTAGTATATACATATATCAACACAGATATACATGCATGTAAATTGATATATATGTTTATGCATATATTCTCTATGAGACAATCTCTCAAATAGAGTAATTAAATAACATTATTTAAAAAATCTTATAAAATTCTACCATTTGGTACAGTAGTCCCCTCTTATTCATAGGGGATACATTCCAAAACGTCCTAAGAATGCCTAAAACCACAGATAGTACCGGCACTTACATACTCTATGTATTTTTTTCTATATATACATACCTATAATAAAATTTAATGTATAAATTCAGCACAGAAAGAGATGAACACCAATCCTACATAATAAAAGGCTAATATGCAAATTGTCCCCATGGGCAGGAGTTCATCAACCAGGAGTTAGACACTGGACAGCACCAGGGGGCAGCACAGAACATGGCGGGCAATGGCAATGCAGTGCTGGCAGCAGGTGGCAGTGGAGGCACTGACAAGAGCGGGACCATGGCAGGATGGTGAAGCAGGTGAGGGGCGGTGCCAGGCCAAGGCAGATGCAAGTAGGGGCCCTGATCACCCTGCCAATCACCCCACAGATTGGCCCTGATTGCCGGCCAGGCCTAGGTACTCTACCTGTGCACAAAATTTGTGCACTGAGCCTCTAGTAACTAATAATAAAATAGAATAACCATACTGTAAGAAAAATTAAGTGAATGTGGCATTATTAAGTAAACAGTAGTGACTTGAAAACAACACTGCATACCGTGACCATTGGTCTGGTAACCTAGACAGCTATTAAGTGACTAACAGGCAGGGAGCATCTGCAACATTGAGACACTGGGCAAAGAGATGATTCACATCCCAGGTGGGATAAAGCCTGATGGTGTGATATTGCTTTGGGCTATTCAGAATGACACACGATGTAAAACTTATGAATTGTTTTTTTCTGGAATTTTCCATTTAACATTTTGGACCACAGTTGACTACAAGTAAATGAAACTGTGGAAAGTAAAACCACAGATAAGGGAGGACTATTGTAATTCACAAAAATGCACCTTATGTTTGTTGTCTGATTTATCATCATTACATATAATATTACATTGTCCCTGCTCCATTGGCAAAGATCACACACATTGAGAGACTTCTGTCATGGCTACAATAATATTTAATATCTATTTTCTTTATTGCTAAGATTATTAAGAGCACTAATTTGCCTCTCTTAAAAACATTTGCTGTATGTATTCAAGTAACATGAAAGGCTTTTGAATGTGCCTATGATCTACGATTCTGAAATAATAAACAGCTTATGATTGATGAAGCAACAGGGCCCAAAGGATCTCCAGAGAATGTTGAAGAGAATAAACTGTGGCAAGAAAGCATAACATTGATGAACTTGTCAAGGCTTTTTTCCATTTTGTGGTAGACAAAGTACAACCATTACCTTATTAATAGCAATTTCATCAGAGTTTTGGTCACTGTGGTAATATCACCTCCATCTTAGCAACAAAACATACATACACCCACAAATACCAACCTCAGACCTCTAGAAAAAAATTTCCCAAGAATCCCAAATCAAAGATTTTTTAATAATGCATACATACATTTTATCTGGGTATTCTACTTTTATATGTGAGGATCTTTTCTCTTTCATATCTACAGATATTTGAATCAGAATATTCCTGAGCTACAAATAAAACAAATCTCTACCTTAAAATGCCCAAGATGTATTTTTTTTCTTGTTTGTTTTGTTTTGTTTTTACATTGTAGACTCTTTGGTCTGTGGACTGATTCTGAAGAAAATTAAATGGATAAAACAATTGCTCCAACTTATTTTCATTCTGTATTTCCCACACTTTAGCAGAGTCTGTCTATTTGGAGGAATTGCCAGAACTTCAGCTTGAAGGAGAAAGTATCATAAAGCCTTTAATCTTATTTACCTTCTGCCAATACTACCCTATAGAAACAGTGGATCAAATGACCAACTAAAAGAAGGTGCTTAGCTTGTTTTGCAGAAGTGACCCAATAATAAGAAGGGAAAATTTTTTCTCAAACCTGTTCCTCAGAAACATAAGTGATCATAAAATACATTGTATTCTTATGCCCAAGTCCTATCACATAAAAGTTACTCATAACATTTTGTTAAATTATCACATTAATAAGAAAAGCAGGGCCGACTCAAGGTAATATTTCCTATTAACGTCATTCCACAAATACTGATTTATAATACGGTATTTAGTATAGAGTCACTGATAACAAAAATTGTTGCCTTCATGGGGTTTACATCTTAATTAGATGAATGTGAGAGAGAAAACAATCCTATATAATAAAGAGGTAATATGCAAATTGACTATCACTCTAACACACAAGATGGTTGCCTCCATGTAGGCAAAGATGGCCACCCCCGTCTGGACACAAGATGGCCATCACAAGATGGCCGGCACGGGAGGGCAGTTGGGAGGGACCGGGCCTGCAGAGGATGGCAGTTGGGGGCAGCCAGGCTGACAAGAGAGGGCAGTTAGGGGTAACCGGGCCAGCAGGGGAGGGCAATTAGGGGCAATCAAGCTGGCAGGGGAGCAGTTAGGTATTGATCAGGCTGGCAGGGGAGTGGTTAGGGAGTGATCAGGATGGCAGGCAGAAGCAGTCAGGAACCATCAGGCAGGTGAGCGGTTGGGAGCCAGCAGTCCTGAATTGTGAGAGGGTCGTCGGACATCTCTCAAGGGGTCCCAGATTGGAGCAGGTGCAGGCTGGGCTGAGGGACACACACCCCGCCCTCCCCCATGCATGAATTCATGCACCAGGCTTCTAGTACACATAATAAAAAGCTATATTAAGTGTGATGGTGATAACTGACAACTGCTGCAGAGAAAATGAGGGAAGAAATATAGGGAGATGCTTGCATTAGAACTGGTGAGAAGTGGTTATATTTTGGATATGTTTTGAATATAGAGACAACAGTTTCTTATGGATCAAATGATAGGTAAAAGTGAGAGAAATGCATCATACAACACCTTGTAGAATGTCTTACATGGTAGACATTAAGTTTGTAGACATAAATAAGCTCCATGGAAGGTATAATAGTAGACATCTTGAAGTAAAAATAAGATTTCATTTTTTTCTGATTTCAGAGGTTGTAGTTTTATGATTTTTCCCCAAGTTAAAAATATTACTTTAGCTTTTAATTTTAAACTTATTTCAGATTTACCAGAAACTTGCAGAAATAAAGAATGCCTGCATAACTTGCACACATGTTCCCCAATTTTAACATTTTATATGACCATAAATAATTATTAAAACCAGAATATTACAGTTTATACAATACAATTCATTGATTTACAGATCTTATTCAAATTTCTTCAGATTTCCCACTAAGTTTCTTTTCTGATCTAGAATCCAAATGATCCCATATTGCCTTAGTTGTCATGTTGTAGTCTCCTCCAATCTGTGATATTCCCACATTATTTTATGTTTTTCTTGACCTTGAAACTTTTAAAAGTCTTGGTCAGTTATTTTATAGCACATTCATAAATCTGAGTTTGTCTGATGTGTTCTCACAACTAGATTGAAGGTTTACATCATGAGGAAATTATCACAGAAATGATGGTGTGTCCTTCTAATTGCTTCATGTAAGAGTGTGCAGTCCATTTTCAGTTAATTTTTAACTCAATAAAAGTTATTTTTTAAAGAATAAAATTGTAAAAGATTACTAGATAAGTTCCCTTAAATCATTTAAAGATTTTATATAGTATAAATCTAATTGGACAAATTAAACACTCTTCATACAGATTATGAGGCAAATTAAATATATTATCAAAACCTTATTTATTTTAAGGTCTTCTGTTACAACTGAGTAGATATTGTATGAGGATTTAAAAAAAAAACTACTAAGATTGAATTTTTAAACACAAGATCAAAATATACTGTAAAAGTTACTAGAAATAATATCCTAATCTCCTTTCACTACACAGCTTTAGTTTGTCAAATAGTAGCATATCCCCTAATGGTTTTGTCAATTTATTAGCTATTGGTTGTCTGCTGCCTTTCTGCATGCATGTTTGATATTGACAATTTGTTCCAAAGAAAGACATTGTTGCTTTTAAAATAACAGAGATTTAACATTTGCAAATGAAATACGAATTTGCTGCTTTAGAACAATGGGATACTTACAAAAACACCCTTAGGGTAATGAATACATAAGTGAACAGTAATTATACCAAAGTTTTTCCTGAATATTACGCTTTTCATATAGAAAACACAATGACCAATTTTGCTCTTTAACAAAGCATTATGTTAAAGCCTTTGTCTCCTTACATTTTGTTCTCTTTTCACATACAAAATATAGGCCAAGAGTGGTGGTGGATTCCAGAGGATATAATAATAGAGCCATACTTTAATGGTAACAATAAAAGTAACCATTATCGTATTTATAAACAGTTATAGAGTTTTATTTCCCTCAATAATTCTTATAAAGAAATGTAGCATTTTATCAATTGATTCTACCCTTAGGACTCAAGCTTGTAAGTTTTATAGAGATTGTTTTGCAAATAGCCTTTTTTTTAATCACTAAAGTTACAATTCAATCATTGTTTCTTCTAACAGAAAAAAATGATTACACAGGACTGGAATTTCTCTAACAAGAGATGCCATTTCTAAACTTGAGGATTGAATTTTAAAAATAATTTTGGTCATTTTAGGGCATTATCAGAGTGTTAAATTACTCACAGCAGCCAGTAAATTAGTAATTATGAGTGCAGAATAGCAGTAAAATGAATGTACTCCTTTAGGAATGCTTCACATTTTAAAGAATGGCTATTGTTACTAAGTAACTATTGGAAAACTTATGTTTTCCTATTGTTTGTATTCAAAACTAGTTAAAAGATGCAAGTAGCCTTTGATAGCATCTGTTGGAAAATGTCTTTTGAATTTAGGCTGTGGGGACATTCACAACATTGCAAGGAAAAAATGGGAACTTTTAAGATCATATATATTATGGTTTGTATTCTCACCTGTAAAATTAGAGTGATAACTGTTCATATTGTCAAAAATTTACTGTGAAATTATACTGAATTTTTCAAAATACTTGATATGTAGTAAATGTTTAAGAAAGGTCATCTATTATTACTATATCATTTTAATTACTATCACCATCTAACAGATTTTCACATAGGAACTATCATAGTTTCCAGAACTTAGTTTGATAGTGTATCTAACTCACACTTTCTGCAAAGTAGCACCTCTTTTATTACTACAGTAGATACATGTACATTAGTTTCATATATTTTACTGTATTCATCGTTGAAATGAGAGCATTTTAAGTGAAGCATACAGGTATTTAGTAGTCTTAGTTTTTTTTCTGTGTTTCTTCTATATTGTAGACACTTGATAATAATTAGAATTGTACATGTGAAACCTATACAATTTTATTAGCCAATGTCACCTCAATAAATTTAATTAAAATTTAAATTACTATCTTCACTCTTGTTTAGTAAATATCCAGCTTAATGATACCCCTTAACACACATCAATTTAAAGTTAATGTGCAAATACTAGACCTTATTCCAGGAAGAATTTTGGTGGTACAGTTGATTTTATTTTCAAATCATGCCTAAGCAAAAAGTTTTAAAATTGATTTCATGTTTCCACAATTGTTCTTTACCCTACACCATGAAAATGTCATACCCGAAATAGCAATTATTCCTTTGCCATAGATCCAAGAATGAGGAAGACACATAGAACAGAGCTGCAGATGCCAACATGGCATATAACATGAGAAAGAAGCAAACCGATACTCTTAAAAGGCACTGAGGTTTGGGGGGTGGATATTATCTCAGAACTAGTAAGAGGAATTAATTAGAGGAAATATTTTAATATTGCTATTTGCCCTTTATCTATAATAGAAGTGTCAGGGATGAAGACATGCTAGTAAAATGTATAGGAAAATCTTCCTCCTGTCAGACTGTCATGTCCCCCTCGCCCACCCATGTGCACATTGAAATCATGTGAGACATGGCCATCCCCATCCCCATTGGGCTAGACATGGCTGGCCCCAACCCCATCAAGCCCTGCCATGTAGGAGAGTATGGCCTGAGGTCCTCTGTCAAACCCAGTCGGATGGGGGGAGTGGCCTCAGGTCCCTCAACCTGGTGCTGGGGTAGGGGATGCAGCCTGAGGTCCCCCGTAAAGTCCTGCCAGGCAGGGTGGCACAGCCTCAGGTCTCCTGGCCCAGCGCTCGGGGGTGGGGGCACACGCTGAGATCCCCTATCAAGCCCCACCAAGTGGGGGATATGGCCTCAAGTTCCCTGCCCCAGCCCAGTGCCACACAGCCTCAGGTCCCTGCTGATTGCTCATTAAGGCTCATTAAGGCTCATTAAGGGAACTTAGTCTCTGCTGTAGGCACAGCTATCTTGTGTTATGAGATACCCCAACTCTGCTGTGGGTGCAGCCATCTTGTGTTACGGAATCCCTGCCTCTGCTGTGGGCACAGCCATGTTGTTATTGCATGATGGTCAATTTGCATATCCCCTCTTCATTACATAGGATAACTAAGCAAACCCATACTAACACAAGTGGTTTCCAAAAACCTCTTCAGTGGCATGAGAATAAAAAGTAGCAGTCAAGCTAATGAAGAATAAAGGTAAAATCATATTTTGATAAAGTCAAAAAATAAAAAAAGCAATATGCAAAGTTGCATATTATTGAGTTCTATTGCAAATTGAAAGGGTAGTCTCTTTAGCATGTCTGCCCTAATTTTTACCATTTTCTATCATTTTTTCCCTTAGTAACTGGAGACTATTTCTCTTCCTTTCCACCTGTCACTCTTCCCTCTTGGCTATTATCATGCTCCATAAAATTTTCTCAGAGGGCAAGAAGAAGATATTGGAAAAAACGACTTCCCCTGTGACACCAGGTTTTCTGGCCAGCTTTGCTCTCCTCTCCTTCAGACTTAAAATAGATTCAGGGAAATAGATGACA